>JAJAGP010000700.1:0-137500 GCA_025084515.1 Ancistrus triradiatus | reverse complement strand
CCAAATAAAGTATGCGAGTTCATAATAATTTCACCACACCGGATCGGTCGTGGCCCGGGTTAACAACGACCGCCACTGGTACTGGTAGCAAACAGGGTACCAGCTGAAATGGACTACTGTTTTGCCGAAGATGAAGAGGATGGAAGCGTTCGTGTGAGGAGACAGAGAGAAATCAGGAGGGGTCAGAATATAGCACTGAGGATAGCAACTCTAAATGTAGGGACGATGACAGGGAAATGTAGAGAGCTGGCTGATATGATGCAAAGGAGAAAGGTCGATGTTTTGTGTGTGCAGGAGACAAAGTGGAAGGGTAGCAAGGCTCGATGCATTGGTGCAGGGTTTAAACTGTTCTACCATGGTGTGGATAGGAAGAGAAATAGAGTTGGTGTGGTCCTGAAGGAGGACTATGTAAAGAATGTCGTTGAGGTGAAAAGGGTGTCAGATATAATAATATGTTTAAAGCTGGAAATTCAGGGCGTAATGGTGAATGTTGTTAGTGGCTATGCACCACAAGTTGGCTGTGAATTAGAGGAGAAAGAGAGATTCTGGGGGGAGTTAGATGAAGTGGTTGAGAGCATTCCCAGGGAGGAGAGACTGGTGATTGGTGCAGATTTCAATGGTCATGTTGGTAAAAAAGGAGATGAGAAAGTGATGGGCAGGTTTGGTGTTAAGGATAGGAACCTAGAACGACAGATGGTGGTGGTTAACACATATTTCCAAAAGAAGGAGGAGCATAGGGTGACTTATAAGAGTGGAGGGAGGAGCACACAGGTAGACTACATCCTATGTATAAGAGGTTGCTTAAAACAGATTGGTGATTGTAAGGTAGTGGCAGGGGAGAGTGTAGCTAGGCAGCATCGGATGGTGGTGTGCAGGATGGATCTGGTGGTTAGGAAGAGGAAGAGGACAAAGGCAGAGCAGAGGACCAAATGGTGGAAGTTGAGAAAGGAAGAATGTTGTAAGGAGTTCAGAGAGGAGCTGAAAGGCTTTGGGTGATAGGAAAGAGCTCCCAGATGACTGGGTAGTAGCAGCAACAGTAATTAGACAGACAGGTAGAAAGGTACTGGATGTGTCTTCTGGACAGGCAAAGGATGAAAAGGAAACCTGGTGGTGGAACAAGGAAGTGCAGGAGGTTATTCAGAGAAAGAGGACAGCAAAGATGAAATGGGACAGGGACAGGACTAAAGAGAGTAGCAGGAGTACAAGGACATGCGGCACAGGGCAAAGAGGGAAATAGCAAAGGCCAAGCAGAAGGCCTACGATGAGTTATATGAAAGGTTAGACAGTAGGGAAGGAGAGAAGGAGTTGTATCTGCTGGCGAGACAGAGAGATAGAGCTGGAAAGGATGTGCAGCAGGTCAGGGTGATCAAGGATAGAAATGGAAATGTACTGACAGGTAAGGAGAGGGTGAGGGAAAGATGGAAGGAGTATTTTGAAGAGTTAATGAATGTAGAAAATGAAAGGGAAAGAAGGTTGGAGGGCGTAGAAATTGTGGAACAGGATGTAGCAAAGATTAGCAAGGACGAAGTGAAGAAAGCTTTGAAAAGGATGAAGAACGGAAAGGCAGTGGGACCTGATGACATACCGGTTGAGGTATGGAAAAGTCTAGGAGAGCTGGGAGTGGTGTTTTTGACTAGATATATTCAATGGAATTCCTGGTGAATGAGAGTATGATGCCGGAGGAAGGAGGAAAAGTTTAGCGTGTACCGATTTTGTAAGCAGAAGGGTTGATGTACAGAGGGATGTGGGAAGGAGGTAAGTAAGAAGAGCAGTTCATGCAGGATGAGGGGTGGAGTGGGTGGAGAAAGAGTGTCAGGAGTGGCTGTGTTGACAAAAGGGTCGCAGTGAAAGTGAAAGGGGAACGATTATAAGAGAGTAGTGAGACCAGCCTTGTTGTATGGGTTAGAGACAGTGGCACTGGCAGCTGACAAAGAGACAGGAAGCAGAGCTGGAGGTGGCAAGAACTTAAGATTTTGAGGTTCTCTTTAGGAGTGGTCCTAGGGTGGACAGGATTAGGAATGAGATCATCAGAGGGACAGCACAGGTTGGAAAATTGGGAGACAAAATTCGAGAGGGAAGACTGAGATGGTTTGGACATGTGCAGAGGAGGGACAGTGGATATATTGGTAGGAGGATGTTGGAGATGGAGCTGCCAGGCAAGAGACGGAGAGGAAGACCAAAGAGGAGTTATTTGGTTGTGGTAAATGAAGATATGCAGGGAGTTGGGGTTAGAGTAGAGGATGTGGAGGACAGGGTGAGGTGGAAACTTTAACTCGCTGTGGTGACCCCTGATAAAGGGAGAAGCCGAAAGAAGAAGAAAAAGAAGAATAACAATAATAATAAAAATAATTACTATTACTACTATTGGTAATATTATTACCACTATTGTTAACATTATTATCATTGTTTCTGTTATTATTTTGGTAATATTATTTTTAAATACAGTAATAATAATAATAATAATAATAATAATAATAACAATCATAATAATAATGATAATTATTATTATGATTGTTATTATTATTATTATTATTATTATTATTATTACTGGCCATTTTAATATTATTGTTAACATTGCTGCTGCGGTTAATATTATTATTAATAATAATTAATTATTATTATTATTATATTATATTTTTTAAACATAATACATATTTTATCATATTATTATATACAATATTAATATATTAACATTATTAACACTATTAAGAGCGCCAGTTGCCATTCTGATGGAGGGGGAACCCACCTACGGCCCAGACTTACCCTCCCTTTTAAATATCCATTATTATGTAATCAGTACACTTTTAGAGCTCAGGCCTCTGTTTGCTCGCTATCTGAGTGTGCTCTCTGCTCCGGTGAATGTAAAGAACATGTAAAGCAGGACTTTTTACCTTTTGCATCATCATTGGTGACAGCTGAAAGGTTCCCTCAGTGAGGCTGCAGTAAAAAATAAAAGCGAGAGAGAGGTCGGAATCAGATGAGTATCTCATGTACATACCCTGATACCATGAGCAGTGACGAGAAGCTCGGCAGTACCGTGTTACAGCACTGAGCTTTGAACCACTGGCTCTGTGAGGACTGGAGGGAGGCTCTGTAACCATTGTGTGGGAGCTCGTGCTCTCACAAAGCCTCGCTGGAAAGATCCAGCTTTGTGTTTGGCTTTCGGTGGAGCGAAAACGTTATGGGAAGTCAACGTACCCGTGAAAACAGGCCCAATTATGATCAGTGCACAGCAAGCCTGGCTGCTACAGCACGCTAATCCTCTCCATGTGATCCAGATGTTTCTTTGGTGTAAGCTAACAGGCCTACACACACACACACACATACACAGACACACACACACACACATACGGTCAGGAGCCAGCATCCATTAGTGTAATGGGTTAAAAAGCAGGTCAGCCTGAATGCAGCATGAACACAAAGCTCTGCTCAGACTAAGGGTGTGACTGTCAGCTCCAGAATTATCAGCGCCCCTCATACAGATGGTTCTGGAGCCGAGGAGGTCAAATCTTAGAGTGAAATCATGAGAAAGATCATACCTTTAATTGGAGTAATAGTATTTATTATCAAACCCACAAATCCCTGAAAATAATCAAATAAAATCACAGTGCAGCTCCACCAAAACCTCAGATATTGTTCATTTAGTGTCGTAAATATCCGTGACCTGGTAATTATTAACGAGGATCAGCTATCGACAGAAATCACTTAAAACCCTCGCCTCATTTTCCTTGGTCAGTAGGGGCGTAACGATACACGATACTAATTTCACAATTCGATTTTCTCACAATGATCATTTTACATTCGATAAAAAGACACTCCATTTACATTTCTGAAGCCTAAACGTGGTAAAATAACGCAATTTAAATAACTTTAATAACTTGAGTGATGGAGTTGAAGGCAACTGGACTTCTTCAGTTCTAGGTGTGACCCATCAGTGAGTCGTTGCCCCATCCTGCAATCATGTGACCCGGGACGTGAATAATTGTTACACCTCCTGGGAAGGGATCTCAGGACTGCTTTGTAGGTGGCCGATCCCTTCCCAGGAGGTTTAACCCTCACACAAGGTCACACCTCGGCCCCTGTGGTCCTAACGACACACACACACTGTATTGACAGGGTGGGTCAAGGACTCTCAGGGCCACCCCCATGGTGACACCACTTTAGGGTTAAATACCTGGGACTCCATATCAGGTCCCAGAACCGAAGAAGCTTTTTGGATGAGAGGTGAAACGTCTTCAAGAACCAAGAAGAGGTCCAGTTGCCATAAACTCAACATTCAAGTCTACTATGACCTGGATGACTGAGAACTTACACCAGCAACTTAAATTGAAAATCAGTCTACATTGAAGCACACTAAGAAGAAGCAACAGCTTGGGACTTCAAAGGTAATTGTTCGAAGGAAATTCTTTGACAAACTCAAAGCAATTTAGTGCAGCCAATTAACCTAACGTGTGTCTTGTTAGTTATTTGGTCTACTAAGGGCTTCCTGGTTCCCCACGGTGACTGCTTGAATCCAATCCTAGTTTCACTAGCTTGTTCAACAAACAAACAAGACAGAAGCTCATCGACATCGGTGATGCTGTTGTGCCCAGTGCTGCAGATAAAAATGGCCACAAAAGTGGCACCAACAGAAATAGGCTTGTTTGTTATCTGATTTCACGGGGTGCCAACGTTACAGAGCCCAGAGAGAGAGAGGAGCAGCAGTAAATAAAGAGACAAACACAGGCAGAGATAGAAAAAGAAGAGCAGAGGGAGAAAAAAAAACAGAAGAAGAAGATGATGATGATGATGGGGGTGAGGTGGATTCAGAGTGAATTACAGAGCAAAAGGAGGTGGGGTGATAAGAGAATGGATAAATGGGAATCAGATGAAGAGGGAGGAAGGGTGGAGGATGGGGTGATGTTACACGCTTTCCATCGGCTGAAAGGCAAGAAAGGCGAGTCGATCGTTTGTAAAAGAGAGAGAGAGAGAGAGAGAGTCTTACCTCAGTATGAGACGAGGTTCATGTTTCTCTGATGAGTTACAGCCTGAAAAATGTTAATAACATTATTTATTTCCATTCTATCATGCACCCGCTGCTAAAACATCATCATCAGACCACGGGTTTCAGTCCTAACAGTCAAGGAACAGAATTATGCACACAATAAACAAATATATCGATTGATAAGCTTTAATTTATTAAAAAGAAAGTTTATTTCCATTCCATGTTACTAAGATGCACTGTTCTACAAACAGACACAAATCAGAGTGAGATCCCAGTGTTAGAACCAAAGTACAGGATCCCATTATAATTTCTGCTGCTTGATTAGTGACTCTAAATGAGTTAGAGGGAGTTATTCATTATACAGGGTTTATAGGGAAGCTCTGTACACTTCTGTGATTAATCCGGGTCGAACCGCTTAACATACAGACGCGGTTCCAACTCCGGTACGTAGATAATCAGGCTGTGTGGTGCCGGTCCGATTCTGGAGTCGATATGATTCATCGTTTTTAATAGATTTAAGTTTAAAACATTAAAAATGTCCCACAGAAATGCCCTGAGGTGATGTTTAGCCTCAAATCTCAACCGACAAAATTCAAACTGTAACTGTCAAACATTCAAACCATAACTGACAACTTTCTCACAGAGTCAGAGCAGGTGCTCACGTTCCCCCCTCCCCCCTCTGTGGCTCCATACGCACTGTCATACCCATATATGGACAGAAACCCACATTCTTTCTACTTCTACCACATTTCAAGCTCTGATGTCGTTCCTTCAGGAGAAAGCAGATCTAGTTTTAATCTGATCAGTCGAATTTGTTGAATTTCTAGATCATCAGAAGCTGGTCAGGTTAATCAGAGCTGGACTTAACAGATCCATGAATGAAGCTCCGATCAGATGGTGTTTGACGCCACGTTTAACACCAGCAAACGCCGTGAAGGAAATCAGAAAGACCGGAGCTGCTGATGCTGTACAAGTCCCCGGTTACTAACATTGTCTACTGTACTATTTCCCTACTTTATTGTATTTCTGTTATTTATTACAATCTCTGTTTTATTATAATCTCTGATTATATTCTATTTTTTTATCATTTGTATTCATTTATTTTTTATATATTATTTTTTATATTTTCCTTTTTATTTTATTATATTTATTTAATAGATATTCTTTTTATCGTATTCTCTTTATTTATTTTCTTTATTTTTTTCCTTATTATATTTGCTATTTTACATTCATTTTGTTTATTACATTGTCACGTTATTACATTATAATTTATTCATTCCCTATTTTATTGCACTTACTATTTTAATCACATTTTCTTTTTGCTATATACTTAATAATAATATAACATTTTATTATCATCTCTGTTATATATTTATTTATTTACTTATTATATATCCTTTTGTATATTTTCTCTATTTATTCTCTAAATTATTATATTTATTTAATTGACTACATTCTCTTTTTACTTTATTCTCGAATAGTCTTTTACTACATTATACACTTCATTATAATTGCCTATTTATATTCTTATTATATTCTCCATTTTATCATATTCCATTTTATTTATTAAATGTTCTTTTTTATTATATTCTATCATTTCTTTTTTTGTATTTTCTTGTTTACTGTGTTTTATCATATTTTCTTTATGTATTATATGCTCTATTTTATCCTCGATTGTAAGGGTGATGGACCTCGGCTCTTTAGGAGCTTCACCTTCTAAATTAAAATTCTAACAAATATCCCATAAATATGAAAGGGTTCATTTTGGGGGAATTAATTCTGCCAGGGCGGGGAGGCTGGTATTAACCCAAATTGCTCCTAGTCCCGTATGCACCTTAAACACGTATGCATGTGCTGACATCATCATTACTCTAGGACTAATAACACATGCCGGAGTGAGTATTGATCTGCCATGTGATCTCACACACTGCTCAATAATTCATCCCTGTGACCTCTGACCCTGCTTCCAGGTCCCGGGGGGTGGCTGTATCTGTACCGCAGGACGAGCCGACACCGGACCGGGGGACTGGGACAGGATGTAAACAACAAGTGAACAGAACAAAGATGGGTTTATTGTAGCACACAGAGCGCTCCGATTACATCACTGGCTCAGTGACTTTATACATCAAACAAATGCAGACCTCCTCTGAGGGAACAAACTCAAATCTTACATTTCAATCAGCCATTAAGACATCAATTAAGGTCCATCATCCCCGCTCCGCACCGACCATCACACAGCCCCGCCCCCGCCCCAGCCCCGCCCCCACCGCGAGGGGCACGAAGACTCAAAAAAAAAGTCAAGAGCAGGACTGGGCTCAGCTTCAGGCCTCCGTTTTATTTATGATTATCTTATTTACTAAAATTTTCTACTATACTAAATTCTCTGAATTATACTGTATTTATTACAACCTTTATTTCATTATTATCTCTCATTATAGTCCATATATGTATTATATTCTCCATTTTATTATAATTTTCTGTTATTCTCATCTCTATTTCATATTAATTTATTTTCTATATATTCTTTTTTTATATTTTATATTTTTTTATTATTTGATTATATTCTTTATATTATAATCTCTTTATTACATTACCTAATTTATTTATTATATTATACTATGTATTACGTTATTCATTTATTATACACTATTATCTAATTTATTGATTATTATATTTAATTTACTAATTACATTTTCCTTTTGTTATATTCTCTGTTATTATATTTATTATAATTATATTTTCTTTTTATTATATTCCCTATTTTATTGTAATTCTAAATGTTATTATATTCTCTGTTTCATTGGATTTATTATATTTTCTTTACTTGTTATATTTTGTATTCATTTTATTTATTATATTGTCTTTTTATTACATTACTCTGCTTTATCATAATTATTCCATTTTATCATCTCTATTTTATATTTATTTATTTATTAAATATCCTTTTGTATATTTTCCGTTTTCTCTACTTTATTTGTCTATTTTATTATATTTATTTGATTTACAGTATTATAGTCTTTTTATTACATTATGCATTTTATAATTGTCAATTTATTTCTTATTCTATGCACCATTGTTTTCTATTCTATTTTATTTAGTTAATGTTTTTTTCTATTATATTCTATAATTCAGTTTTATATTTTCTTGGTTATCATATTCTCTGTTTTATCATATTGTCTACATTTATTATATGCTCTATTTTACATTGATTTCATTTTTATCTTCTTTTTAGTACATTACCTAATTTATTTATTCTGTTTCATTATATTAATGTCTTTTCTTTTTTATTATATTATTTATTTTACATGACATTTTTTTTATTTTAAACGATGTTCACCATTTTATTTATTCTCTATTTTATTATATTTATTTTATTTAGTATATTTTCATTCCCATACACAACGGATGGTGGAAAAAGATCCTGAGGACACAAATGAAACCTCACCTCACCAGAGGCGGGATACGAACCAGAGCGACACAGCCCAGGGGTGCCCCCACATCAGAGACCTTACCAAAAGACTATTGGATTAACTGTATGTACCCGTCCTACATAATAGCCAGCATTCATCATTCTCTCTCTCTCTCACACACACACACACACACACACACACACACACACACACACACACACACACACACACACACACAGAGCAGAAGCTCAGTGAAGCCTCTCCCTCCTGTCCCACATGGCTGTGTGATGTAAGTAAAGATGGAGAGCGTTAAAAATATCGCAGTGCCTCTCTGAGACCTCTCCCACTCCTCCATCACTCTGTTATCTAACCAGCTCCGTTGCCATGGCGCCGCCGGTCTCCTCCAGCAAGGACCGTCGGATTCAAACACTCACAAGGGAAAGGGAAAAAGTACGGAAAACCCGACGACACAACGTACGTCCGATGGCGGCTGAAGAGTTTGGTCAGAAAGTGTCTGCAAATATGTGAGCGAATCAAATGCGAGCGACTCAGATCAAAGAGAAACGCCCCTTAGTATGGGCCAGAGACGGACGAGCGTCTGACCGGGGCTTTCCCAAAAGCGACGTGCCATACCAGGGGGCAAAAGGGTCGCTCCTCCTAAGAGTAGCCTAAGAGGACGGTATAATACATTAAAAATACATGAAACAAAGAATATAATCAAAATAAAACATAAGAAATACAACATTAGGAAGAAAGTAAATATAACATAGTGAATGCAATAAAAATAAAATATAGCAAATAAAATAGATAATATAATAAGGAATAAGGAAAAGGAATATTTAAAACTAAAATACAAGTAATAAAAACGCACGAATATATAGAGAAAATATAAAAACATATTAAAAAGAAAACAGAATAAATAAATTAAAAATATAACAAAATAAAAATGTCAAAACATTCCTAGTTAGAGCAAGAAACATGCCTGATGACATCACCATAATAATAACCACGGCTGCTTTAGTTGCCAACTAATATCTGAATTAAAATACTCCCACAAAATGTTCGATTTGGGTCTCATCCTTGAACAAAACGTTTTTCCAGTAACCGTCTGGACTGGAGCACATGATGGGCATCAACGTTCTTTTTGGAGAGCCATGGCTTTCTCTTGCAACCCTGCCCTGGAACCCTAACCCCAGCCAGTGTGAGAGGGCCCTTTAGGTGCTTAGAAGTTACCCTTGCTTCCTTCTTATCACACGTCTTGCTCTGGCAGTGATCTTTGCTGGTCGACCACTTGTAGGGAGGGTAACAACTTCAATTTGATTACATCTCCTAGATCTGTACACAATCTGTCTGACTGTCCAAACTCTTTAGAGATGGTCTTGTAACCTTTTCTCCTTTGTTTGCACCGTGATATAAAACATGCGTTATGAAGATCAGACTCCTCCTTTCTTAGATCACTGTTCTTTAAATATAACAAGGCCCGTCCAGTTTTCCACACCTGACTGATCATCCCATTGACTGGAACTCTTCAGATTAACTGCTAATCCCAGAGGTCCACATACTTTTGGATCATTGTCCTCAATAAACAAATGACCAAGTACAATATGTTTATCTCCTTGTTTAATAGATCTATCTATATCTACTTGAGTCAGTCAGCAGCTTCACAAACACTTCTGTTCGGTCCATTTTGTGTTCCGTGTGCTTACGTTTCGTACCGTCCGTATTTATTGGAAGGAAGTCTTACTCAGCAAACGCCGAACACGTAGCAGGAGGGATAATCATATATAATAATCGAGATTATGACGTAGAGCTAGCTCATCGTTCCTAAATAAGCATTTACAGCACTTCATTATCCAGAGACTTACAATCAGGCTCAGCTGTCTAATGCTTACCCCTTAGCAGTCACCGGCCACGCCCAGCAGAGCACACAGGGATCTCATCAGCCAATCACACGGCAGAACCTGGGTTAGAATGCCACTCTGATGCCAGAGGGCAGAGGGCAATGGACAGCCTGGTTCAACGGATAGAAAGCAACTCAGATAAGCACTGATTACCACCAAGGTATGCAGAAGGGCATCTCTGAGTGTCTAACCCTGACTCAGATGGGCTACAGCAGCAGAAGACCACACCGGGTGCCCCTGCTGTCAGCTAAAACAGTAACTGAGGCTACAGTCCACACAGGCTCACCAAAATCAGACAACAGAAGATTGGAGAAATGAGACACAAAGACGAAATAAAATAAATAAAATATAAACATATAATAAGCAAATAAAATACTGAATAAAATAAGAAATAAAATACAATAAATTAAGTTAAGAATACAATCCAAATAAAATATCATAAACAAAATAGAGAATATTAAAAAACATTTAAAATATAATAAATTAAATGATGAATACAACAAAAATAAAATATAAGAAATAAAACAGAACGTTTTACAAGTAAATATAAGAAATAAAAAATAAAATAAAATAAAAAGAATATAAAAAAGAAATATAATAAATAAAATATGGAATATAACAAAATAAAATTATTATTATTATTAAGGGAGAAAAAAAATCCAAACCTACATGGCCCTGTGTGAAAAAGTGATTTCCCCCTAAGCCTAATAACTGGTTGGGCCGCCCTTAGCAGTAACAACTGCATCCAAGCGTTTGTGATAACTTGTAATGAGTCTTTTACAGCGTTGGGGAGGAACTCTGGCCACTCATCTTTGCAAAATTGTTGTAGTTCAGCCACACTGGAGAGTTGGAGGGAACATTGGAGGGAACTCTGCCATGCAGGCCATTTTTGCCCAGTCTCTTTCTTATGGTGGAGGCATGAACACTGACCTTACCTGAGGCAAGTGAGGCCTGCAGTTCTTTGGATGTTGTTGTGGGGTCTTTTGTGACCTCTTGGATGAGCCGTCGCTGTGCTCTTGGGGTAATTTTGGTCGGCCGGCCGCTCCTGGGAAGGTTCACCACTGTTCCATGTCTTCACCATTTGTGGACAATGGCTCTCACTGTGGTTTGCTGGAGTCCCAAAGCTTTAGAAATGGCTTTATAACCCTAGATCTCAACTTTCTTTCTCAATTGTTCCTGAATTTCTTTGGATCTCTGCATGATGTGTAGCTTTTGGTGTACTTCACTTTGTCAGGCAGGTCCTATTTACGTGATGTCCTGCTTGAGAACAGGTGTGGCAGTAATCAGGCCTGGGCGTGGCTAGAGACAGTTTTAACAAGGGGGGGCAATCACTTTTTCACACAGGGCCATGTAGGTTTAGATTTTTTCTCCCTTAATAATAAACACCTTCATTTAAAAACTGCATTTTGTGTTTACTTGTGTTGTCTTTGACTAATACTTAAATTGGTTTCATGTTCCAAAGCACTTAAGTGTGACAAATGTGCAAAAAAATAATAAATCAGGAAGGGGGCAAACACTTTCACTAGGGCTGCAACTAACAATTATTTTAATAATCGATTAATCGGTCGATTATTTTTTCGATTAATCGATGAATCTGGTTTAAAAAAAAAAAAACTCTCCATGTCTTTATTCAGAAATATAACATTAAATAACAGAGCAAATAAGTGCTTACAATAAATTAATAATAATACATTAAATTTATTAATAAATTAAAATAACAAATTAAATAATAAAGAAAAATAAGTGCATCTCTGATACAAACACTACATACAAACTCATTCACTCCCTTTCTTTAGGAACTTGCATTGCAATCCAAAAATGTTAGCATGTCAACATGCTCCTGGCTAAAGCTGGCTCTCTTTTAAGAGACTATATTTCCTGCCGCAGAAGATAAACGCTCAGACAGTGTTGAAGTAGCAGGAAGCATAAACAGGATTTGGCTAGCCTGGCCAATATAGGACATCTGTCTCTTAACTCCATAACTGTCATTATCCAGCTAACCAGCATCAACCCTGCTATTCCAGTTCACATAGTGTGAGGGCGCCGTTACATTTCCTCGCTTCGGAATGGAGCAGGCTCGGGATGTTGTGGTGACTTGCGCTGTTGTTGAGCTCCGATCATCCTCATCGGTCACCGCGGCAGCGGCGTGGGTATCCCGAGTTTGTTCCGTTTTAAAGTGAAGAAACGTTTCGAGGGCTGTATCAGCACCGTGCCGCTCCCGTTGCGGGTCAAATCACTTTTGCAAAGTTTGAATGTTACACATTTTTTAGTTGTGTGAAGCGTGAATTCTTAACGCTAACTTGTTTTGAAGATTCCGCGTCCGCGCCGGCTCAGCCTCGCTCCGTTCAATTGCTCGTATTTTTTTTCCCCAGCGTTGACAAAGTGCCGAAAGTAATGTAAGCGGATATGATAAGGCGGGGGACACATAAATCATGCCACACAACGGATCGACAATGAAATTCGTTGTCGACACTTTTAATAATCGATTATTAGCGCTTTTATCGATTCGTTGTTGCAGCCCTAACTTTCACACCGCTGTATAATAAATATTGAGAATAAAGAAAGTAAAATATAATAAAAAAATAGAGAATGTAATAAAATAGTGTACGTATAGCATGGATATAATAAATAAATAAAACATATAATAAAGTAGTATACATAATAAAAGAAGATATAATAAATTAAATATGGAATGTAGCAAAATGGTGCATATAATAAATCCAATAAAATAGTAACTACAATAAAATAAAGAATATTGCCGGCTGCGACATTCGGAATTTTGCAGACTTTGGCGTAAACACCATGACTGGTGTACCTAATAAACTGGCTGTGATCAGGGTTTTGTTTTTTTACTTCCACTCGGTAACGTCTCTGAGCTGCTGTGCTCCTGCACCCACGCGCCGTTGGCATCTCTGGCTGGCATGGACAGAAATTGCTAGGTTTCAACGTTAAAAGCCAAAGCAACACCAACGACCCTGGCAGGCTGTGCGACTGGATATGCTGGCAGTGCCCACACACACACACACACACACACACACACACACACACACACACACACACACACAGAAGGATTAAAGCTTGACCATTGTAATTGCGCCCCAGAGTGGCACATGGCACAGATTTATTGGGTGCCCCTGATGCCGTGTGGATGTTTTATGTTACCCTCGTAAACACACACACACACACACACACACACACACACACACACAGTGTTGCTGTTTTAAAGCACAGGGTTTTAAAGTCATAAACATATAGAATAGTCTATAATCACACAGGATAATCTATAATCTGTTTCTATCTCTCTCTCTCTCACACTCACACACACACACACACACACACACACACAGGGAGATACAAAACCTTCTCCTCCTCGCTGCCTACATGTATGCACGAGTGTGTGGGAGGATTTTGGACAAAGGAGATAACTGAGAGCATTTTTTGGGTTCCGTTAATAATTCACACTCACTTTCCGGTACCAGTTCCAGTCCTCACATTAAGATGTTCCGGTACCAGTTCCAGTCCTCTTACTAAGATGTTCCGGTACCAGTTCCAGTCCTCACTCTATGATGTTCTGGTACCAGTTCCAATCCTCACACTAAATAAAATGTTCCGGTACCAGTTCCAGTCCATCACTGTAATATGTTCTGGTACCAGTTCAGTTCTTGTACTTGTACCAGTTGACTGAGGATGCCAGGCCAGCAAAATATATCCTCTGAGAACATGAGATCCTACAGTGACTCTGTGTTCTTCTCTACATTATAATATTTATTATTTTATTTATTATATACGCTATTTTCTTATATTCTATAGTTTCTCTATGTTACTACAATCATTTTAATATTATCTTTATCTTTAGTATCTTTATAATTTCTTCTTCCAGAAGTTCCTCAGCCACCAAACTCCTGAGAAATGTCTAGCAGGTTCCTGTCCTTCAGAATTCAGTTAAAACGAGAAGGCCATCACGCGGTCCAGGCTTCCGATTGGCTGATAAATGGTGAGCGTCTCACCTCTTGCAGGCCTCCGCTCTCACAGGCATGGACCAAAACACCAGCAAGCTGCTAACGGAGATAAGAGAGGGGACGTGGGAGCCTGAGGGTGCCTCAGACGTACGAAGACATAAGCTGAACTGTGTGTATCTCTGAAGAAGCTATGGATGTACGGCAAACACAAACTGCTGGTTCTACTCAAACAGACATGGAGATTAGAGCAAAGAGATTTGCACAAAATCTTGACCTCAACTCCATCAGTCCTCTTGAAAATGCACTGGACTGCCAAAAGGGCCAGGTTATTATCTAACGTCAGAAGACGACCTCACATTCATGTTCCTAAATCTGGTGTAGCAGCAATAGTGGAATGAACTCCATAGTAATTCCCACGTTCTGGATGTAATTTTTGGTTGTCCACAAACTTTAGTTCATATAGTTTATATCATCCAAGGAGGTTGGCTCCCTTTATGGGTCTTGGTCTTCCCAAGGTTTTTTTCTTACAACATTTGGGGATTTTTTTCCTTGCCACTGTCACCCTAGGCTTGCTCAGTTGATGTTCTTTGAGAAACAGAAATTAATGTAATAGTCAGTCCAGACATCAGCAACAAGTCTACAAATTCACCAATTATTAACTCATCTTTCAACTATATTGAGGACGTCTGACCAAGGATCAGCACTTTAAATGCCAACCTTTCATTTCCTGAGCATTCCAATGACTCCAAACACATCTGAAACATCACATAAGCTCTCCTCTTTCTCTTTCTTTCTCCTTCCTCTCTGTTCAGAGCTATCGCTTTCACTTTAATTAAAATTCCTCCAGAGGCGACAGTGTCATTTCCTCAGAGGTCAAAAGTCAGGAAGGAAAAAATAAAGCCTCTGTTCTTGGGCGACTTCTGAGATCATCAACCTGCCACGCTGGATAATCTC
Source organism: Ancistrus triradiatus (assembly GCA_025084515.1). Lineage (NCBI taxonomy): Eukaryota > Metazoa > Chordata > Actinopteri > Siluriformes > Loricariidae > Ancistrus > Ancistrus triradiatus. The sequence goes on along the minus strand of JAJAGP010000700.1, from coordinate 122,292 downwards.
GGCCGTGTCGGCCAGGGCTTTCATGCCTTCGTCCCGCTGACAGACGCTCAGCGCCGGGCCATGTTTCTGAACAGCGTGTGGTGGAAAACTTCAGCTGGGATCAGTGAATAAATGGACGTGGAGGAGAAATGTCTGTCTACATAATAATAAGATCAGATCAAATCATCCATCCACCTTCTTACTTGTTGCTTACGTCTACAGTGAGTTATGTTCACACTGTAAAATTAGACCTGCTAAAAATTAGAGTAGCTTCGGGGCCAGACCATGTAATTTATATGACGACTTGTGTGTCACAGTCATGGCAACCCACTGTCTGCTTCTTGGTGGTCTCCAGTGATAGTGGATCTTCAGGGCGAATGCAGAATGCTAACAAAGACTGATTTAGGACTGGACTTCTATCCAGGGTGTGATTTGTGGCCAAGGACAGGGCAGTACAGTCACAAACCCATTTAGCTGAGCTCCTGCAATAAAATACTGTTTTTTTCTTTCTGTAACCCACTATCAGAACTAACGCTGGTTCCCAATGCTGAACCACTCTGGTTCGTATCCTACCTCTAGCAAGGTGTGGTTTGTCTCATTTTGAGCAGGGTATCAACCCCCCCCCCCTCCCCCCCTCATGATGGCCTGAGGGTTTGGTCACACTCTTTGGCAGTTTCTTGATTCTGGGTTCCATCCTATCCCGGGTTTCCATTATCTATCTGTATCCAGGGAAGTCTACCAAACAGGGTTTGACCAACCATTTGCTACTGTAATGTGAAGGATCTGGCAACCATAGCTATGGATATTGCATTTATAGACATTTAAAATATTTGTTTACAAGTTCTAAATAGTTCATTGGTAGGTTTTCTTCACTTGTGATTTTAAAATCACAACAATATGCACTCTTTCCTTAGGAAAAACAAATCCCAGCTTTAAGAGTTGAACATGTTTACAGTACAAACCTTGCCAGTGAACTCTGAGGTCCAAAAAGTCCAAACGTCTCTAGCAGACGCTCTTTACAGTGCCTTACAACTGTACAATGTACAATCCAAGATATTCTGGGTTAAGAGTCTTGCTCATGGTCCCAATGGTGGCAGATCATCAGTACTCAGATTTGAACCCTGGACCTTCTAGTCAATAGTCCAGTACCTTAAACCCATGAATGTATATCATAACTGTCTATTCGTTTAATTATACTGATAACGGTTTCGCACTGTGCTCACTGTTGGTGGTATGGATTTGGGACTCTGACTCTCTCAACTTCTGACAGCAACAGCAATGAATCATCAGGGCACAGATGGCTGTTACCATGTTGCCAGATGGATAAATACACAAGCTTAACTGACCTGTAGTTATCCTGTATATTAAACATACCTCCACAGTAAACAGCCATCTGTCCTCCGGGGCTCATACCAGCTCACACGAACCAGTGTATTTAGGAAAACTCCAATAACCTCAAACACCACAGCCTTGGTTTTAATACAGAGGTCCAAGGTTCATACTCAGAACACAAAACCAATCACTGGTTGCGTTTATTATGACCAAATATTTAACAGAAAATCCAACTACACCTACATTCACCATTCTCCATCAACCATTTCCCTTTCCATATATCTGCCCATCTTCCAATCCATTCTATAGGCGCCCATTCTGAAGAGTTTCCACCCATCCAACTGTCAATCTAAATATCCATCCACCACTCCACCCACTCATCAATCAATACAACCTCCATCCGATACATGACCTGTGGTGAGACGTTGCTGAATTTGTATTAAGACACAATGCCATCACTCAGTGATGAACAAACGGCAGTTGTACGGTTATTACTTTATTTTGGACACAATTCCACTTCAGGTCTCATAACCGAAGTGATGCTAAGTCCTGTGGTACAAATGATGCTTTGGCACCTGACAATATTCAACCGATTGAAGCGATTTTAATTTAAACACCACTTAAATACCAAGGCTATCACGTAAATACCGTATTGGAAATCATAGTTTGTTCTACCAGAAGGAAAAAGTCTGTCATTATGTCGTACCGCTCAATTTAGGACGCGCCCACTGAAGGCCACCCTCCGTAACTAGCATATATACCTTTACATAACTATAGTAATTCAGGCATGGACTGTATATTGTTCTCCCTTTTCTTGTTCTTGCACACGTTTCTGCGACTAATCCGGGCTAATCCTGGGGTCGGTCCGATTTATTGTTTTTAATACATTTAAGCTTAAAGATTTACAATCTCCCACAGAAATGCATTGAGGGAATGCTCAGGTTCAAATCTCAACTGACAAAATTCAAACTGTAACTGACAAATTTGAAATTGAAAGTGTGTGTGAGACTCTCTCTCTCTCTCTCTCTCTCACACACACACACACACACACACACACACACAAACAGACACACACACACAAACAGACATAAACACCACATAAACACAACACACATCACATACACATCACACACTCCACATACATAGACACACAATACATAAACAAACATATACACTACCAAATACATTTTATACACACACACACACACACACACACACACAAATATGTGGTCAAAAGTACAAAAGTATTGGGATGTGGCCAAATAGTACTCGCCACATTTCAAGTGTTCCTTCAGGCAATGAATATCTAGTTCTTTCTTTTTTTACATAAATTAAGAAATCTATAACAGATTAATGAAAACATATTCATGAATTAATGACAACATACTATACTAATGAAAATAAACTAATTTAAGCACGTATATATATGACTTGTGTCTGACTAAACCTCGGAGTGACCGTTACGTTTAAATGTCCGTTAAATTTTGAATTTGAACTTAACGCTCCTCGAGACGGATAAAAGACGTTAAAACACGAACGATCCCACTTTTATTGCCTGACATTGTGATTAACGAGCCAACACAGACGATGGTAGTCGGTTAAACATGATTCTATCTAATTATCACATCACACACCGGCTCGAAAGTACGAGTGCAGCTATTTTTAGGAGACTGACGGCCGTTGCCTGACAACCACGGGCTGAGTTGAGGTAAGCTTCGTCACAAATCACTATACTATGTGTATATATGTCATGTATGATGCCAGTCCTCACCCGTAACCGTGCCGCTGCTGCTGTAATCCCGGGGTTCTGCCGGTAAAGTCGCACTTTTTCACCGGGATGGACCCTAATAAGGATCCGCCGTGTCAAACCCCCAGAAAACAAGTCAATTCCGACGAATTCAGGCGCACCGCGTGTTTAAGGCTTACAAGCAGCCGTTACGCGAGATGTTATCGCCCTATTGGGGCAGCACGTGCTCTCGCGGCTGCTGCTGCTGCTGGAGCTGCGCGCGGACAGATAACGGAATCCGTGTGCCGCTGCAAGAGTCCCCTTGGGTTTGAGCCCATGCCTGTCCGAGACAGACCCGAGGAGGGCGGGGCTGCTGCCACGCGTGACGGCGTACACTCATCGTGACGAGAACCTGCCAATTACTTTCAACGGCGAGTTTGGGCGTTTTAAGTCGTTTATTTATTAAAGTAAGGTATACAGGTCCTAACTAGCGAGCACTTTCTCATAACTTCCATCTTGTCTGTTCCTTTCTGATAGCAGGACACGTGAATATATGGCAAACAAAACACGCAACCTCTTTAACTCAAAAAGCTGTCCAGTATGGGCCTTGTTTTATAACATAATGGTCCGATAATTAGTCTTTCTAGCTTTATTTATGGAACCGAAGTCTATCTCCTGGACTTCAGGGTTTCCAGGAAATGACCTCGATGGCAGTGGCTGCCGCTTTCTGGACGATGGGGACCGGGTGGGTCAGGAGCGCCTCCAGCTGAGGCAGACTGTCGAGTAGCTTCGCCCGGCCGCTGGGAGCATGTGCCAGGCAGGTGAGGGCGCGAAGAGCGTTGGTACAAGATGTCGCGTCCCCGTTACGCGCCAAACTCAGCAGGGGAGGGACGGCTCCGGCCTCCAGGGCCCGGTACTTACCTACAGGTCGTAGGGACATTAATCATCAGTAACACACATGGTGCAGTGACAAAGTTAGTAGCCCCTCCACAAATGCTGTCAAATTAGGTCAGTGTGTGCCGGACCTTGAGTGATGACGGTGATGTACATGATGGCCCCGGCGGCGTTGGCCCTGACGTCTGGCTCGTCATCGGAGAGCAGCGCCACTAACACAGGTACGACCTCCAGCTCACAGGCCCTCACCTTCCCCTCCACTGGAACACTAAGAGATAAACAGAAGGGACAGTAATTGGGCTGAGGGAGGAGCAGTTCAGAACATCGTCTACATCTGCCCTTTGTTTTAGCAGATTGGGGGTTTGGATAGCGAGAATTTGTATAACAAGATTTCAGATAGTCAGAGTTTAGATAGTCCAGATGGTGAGAGTTCTGATAGCAAAATTTATAATTTCTAAAGTTCTAACTCACCTTTCATTATAGCCAGTTAGGGGTTTGGATAGCGAGAGTTCAGATAGCGAAAGTTTGGTTATTAGGAATTTGGATAGCGAGGGGCAGACATTGGATAGAAGGAATTTATATAGGAAGAGAGTTTGGATAGTTCAATTTCTGAGAGCAAGAGTTCATATGGCAAAAAGTTTGGATAGTGAGAACTTGAATTGCGACAGTTAGGATAGGAGTTTGGATGGGGGGAATTAGTTTTGATAGCAAGAGTTTGGATAGCCAGAAGTCGGATAGTGAGACTTTGTTTAGAGGGAATTCATTTCGATAGCAAGAGTTTGGATAGCAACATGTTGAATATCAAGAACTTCGATAGTGACTTGGAGAACGTGGATAACGGGAATTTGGACAGTGAGACTTTGGATAGAGGGAATGCATACGGCAAGAGTTTAGATACCAACTTAGAGTTTGGATAGCGGGAATTTGAAGAGCATGAATTTAGAGGTAAGATAGCTAGAGTTTGGCTAACGAGAGCTCGAATTACAGGAATTCAGATAGCGAGGGTATCTTTGGAATTCATATAGCAACAGTGTTTGGATAATTTTATGTCTGATAGAACTGAGAGTTCATATAGTGAGAACTTGGATAGTGACAGTTTGGGTAGTGGGAGTTTGGACAGCGAGACTTCAGATAGTTTGGATAGCAAGAGTTTGGAGAGTAAAAGTACCAATACCCGAGAGTTTGAAATAGCGGGAATTTGAACAGCACGAACTCTAGCCATCTGCACTAGCTATCTGTTCGGACGAGAGCTTTTGCAGGAATTCATATAGCAACTAAGTTTGGATAGTTATATTTCTGATCGTGAGAGTTCATGTAGCAAGAACTTGGATAGTCACAGTTTGGGTAGTGGGAATTTGGATAGCGGGACTTTGGATAGAGGGAATTCGTACAGCAAGAATTTGGATAGCAGGAATTTGGATAGTGAGACTTCATGTAGCGTGAATTTGGACAGCGAGAAATTAGAGTTCAGAGAGCAAGAGCTCAGATAGCGATAGCTTGGATGGCAGGAAGGGGGTATGTTCGGATATAGCTCAGTGTAACTCACCTGACGGCCATCATGGCTGAAGCGGCTTGGCGGCGGACGTTAGCGGACGGGTGCTTCAGCTGTTCCTTCAGGACAGACACGACATCACAGGCCAGAGCAGGTACAGGATCCACCCTCATACAGGAGGTCAGAGTGGAGAGGATGAGCTCACGAATGTCCTCGGGCTCCACCGGGACCTTCATCACCAGCCTGGGTACCAGTCCCAGAGACCCCATACTCACCACGCCTACGGAGGGGTAAAAACAGATGGTCAGACCCACGATGATCTATGGGCACGCTCGGTAAACGTGGATAAAATAGGAAGAAAAAAGCACATGCAACTTTGACTGGTGCCCCTATAAACACCTGGAGCAGGTTTTCTTTTATATTTTAAGTTTATGATTTACTGCTGCACTGGGGTGTAAATATGAGGGGACAGAGGACAAATTCCCTTAGTCAGTCAACACGATCTGACAGAGAAATATTTGCTGTGACACACGAGCGACTGCTTTAGCAAGAGTTCGGAATGTGAGAGATCGGAGAGCAAGAGCTATAGTGGAAAGAATTCAGATAGGGAGAGTTTGCATAGCAAGTGTCTGGCTAACCAGAGTTTGAATAATAATAATTGAATAAATAATTGAATAAAAAAACAGAGTTTGAATAACAAGAGTTCAGAGAGCAATAGTTTGGATAGCGAGACCTTGGATGGAGGGAATTCATATAGCAAAAAAGTTTGGATAGTTAGATTTGGGATAGTGAGCACTTGGATAGCAGCAGTTTGGTTAGTGGGAATTTGAATAGCAAGACTTTGGATGGATGGAATTCATACAGCAAGAGTTTAGATATCAAGGGTTCGGATAGCAGGAATTCAGATAACAGGACTTTGGCGAGGGAAAGTTTGGACAGAAAGAGTTTGGAGAGCAAGAGTACAGATACCGAGAGATAGCGGGAATTTGAATATCACGAATTTAGAGTTCAGACAGCTACAGTTCAGATAGCGAGGGTATCTTTGGAAATCATAGAGCAAAAAAGTTTGGATAGTATGAGAATTCGGATAGCAGGACTTCAGATAGTGAACGTTTTGATAGAAGGAGTTAGGAGAGCGAGAGTACAGATGGCAAGAGTTTGGATAATGGGAATTTGAATATCACGAATTTAGAGTTCAGATAGCTAGAGTTTGGATAACGAGAGCTCAAATTGCAGCAATTCAGATAGCAAGGGTATCTTTCATTCATATAGCAATAGTGTTTGGATAGTAATATTTCTGATAGTGAGAGTTCATATAGCGAGAACTTGGATAGTGACAGTTTGGGTAGCAGGAATTTGGATAGTGAGACTTCGGGTAGAGGGAATTCGTACAGCAAAAGTTTAGATATTAAGAGTTGAGATAACAGGGCTTCAGATAGTGAAAGTTTGGATAGAAAGAGTTAGGAGAGCGAGAGTACAGATACCAAGTTTGGTTAGAAGGAATTTGAATATCACAAATTTAGTGTTCAGATAGCGAGGGTATCTTTGGAATTCATAGAGCAACAAAGTTTGGATAGTTAGATTTCTGATAGTGAGAATTTGTATAGCGAGTACATTGCGACTGTACATTTTAACGTAATTTTTGTTAAAATATAATGTGTAAACCATATACGTTCTATGCTTTTAGCATTTTTTCAGGTTATCAGAGACAAATTTCCATTTAAAAAAATAATGACAACAAAAATAACTGGGTATTTTTAGGGGGGCTGGAACTCAATTTAGGGGTACTTGAGCACCCCTAAGAAAGGTCTAGCTACGCCCTATGGATAAGACCATTTTTTGCACGGAGACGGGTTATAGAGGGGTTAAATCTTAAAGTTCTACTGTGTAGCAGCAGCACTTTTAAGTTTCCACTTGTTTTCTCAAAAGTGCCTCTGCCTTGCAGCAGTAGCTCACACCCCATTCCATCAGAAACTTCATGGCTCGATTTGGCTCCACCCCCGTGAGGAACGTCACTGAGGAGAAACACCTGCAGGAACTTCGGCCAGCGTCTTCAGAGTTTGGTGGAGGTTCAGACGGCAGGCGTCCAGCGGGTCGTCCAGCAGCTCCGAGAGAGAGCCGAGCACGTCCCGCTGCAGGAAGGCCTCCCTGGAAACACCAAACACAACTGGAGGATCGAAAACGTCAAACCTGGCAAAGTTTGAGGAGTCAAAGACTTTATGGAAGGGATTTCCAACGACAATATATCGGAATTATTAAAATATCAAAAATGTAGCATCCCCACAGTCGATGTGCCAGTTCAGCTCATAAGAGGGCTTCCACATACCTTAGATCATATAATGTGGATCTGTGGATAGTAAACGGTGCAGAAGAAGGACGCCACCTAGTGGCCGCAGTGCGGTATCACATTTTCTGTGCCCTCACCTGCCGACGCTGTGATTGGACATCACATACAGGACCTCGGCTGTTTTGGTCCTGATCGTTTCGTCCTCGTCCTTCAGCATCGTCTTCAGTCTCTCCAGAAACCCTGAGACACATCAGGTGATGTCTGTTCGTTCTTAGTAAATCAGCATTAGACTTAGTAAATTCGGCATTCTGATGGACCTCCGGCAGCATGGGGTCTCCGTACCATGACTCACGGCCTCGTAAACCTGCTCCGGGTCGTGCAGCAGGTCACACAGGGCCCACAGCGCCGCCCGCCGGACACACCGCTCCTCTGCCTCCAGCTCCTTCATCAGCCGGGGCAGGGCGCGGTTACCAAACGCCACCGAGGCCTTGCCAGGGTCGATCAGCGGGGGCAGCCGGTCCGAAATCCACGTATCTGCCATCTGACTCCTGCTACAGATTCAGATTTATTCTTTATTAATCTGTTAAAACAGTTTCTTATGAAGACACAGGACTGAACTGTTCATCACTCACTCATGCTTTACCCATTTAATCCAGGCCGAACCGGCAGCACAGGCCACAAGGCAAGAGCCAACCTCAGACAGGATGGCATCGCAGGGCACATGCACAGGAACACTTTCGAGACACCATCCTAGCCTAAGGTATGTCTTCTTGTATATAAATATTTCCTACAAATCTAGCTGATATCAAATAAAAACAAACAAAAATAAATAAACAAATTTTTTTTAAGAAATGCGTAGCTCACATTTATTTTATTCAGAGAAATAAATAGTTTATTGTTTTTTTATTTTATTTTATTTGTTACATGTTTATTTATTTTATTCTCTGTCAAAAGCAACATATTTTTAAATCAATAATAAGTGTAAAACACACACACACACACACACACACACACACACGCACACACACACACACACACACACACACATATCCACTAGCAGCTTTACTTTGAACTGTGTGTAGTTAAAGTTGAATCATGTCCGTAATATGTATAGTTGCTGTAGAATAAATCTCGCATTACCGCGGTTAGAGACGCTGCTGGTTTGAAACGAAGCTCTCAGTACGTCGACTTGTTTTTGCCGTTGCTAGGAAACAACGCATCAAGCGCAGCGTAGAACTGAGCTGTTACGTAAATTACGTAATCAGAAGCGTAGGCGGGCTTGTAGAGCAGCTCACGCTGAGTTTTACGTAAATAGAAAAGCTTTGGATCTAGTTAGAATTAGATGTGCGCCTGGAATTGGGCTTATACTATAGTACTGATACTTAAAATATCGTAAAGTCATGAATAATTAAATAATACACGATTACATCAGTAATACACAGGCTATAGATCTATTTTAAATGTGCAGACGCTTTAAATACAGTTTTAGTGGCCAGTAATGAGAAAGAACAGCTTAATGGGGAATGGGGAATGGTTTTGGTTTAAATAAACGATGCCAGACACTTTCATGGTCACACTTTAAAGGATTTTATATAAAAGCAATATCAAAAGCCAAAAGGGATCCAGAGCACTAAGGATTTAAACGTGGATGCCCAGCTCTGTGCCCGCTGCTCTGCGGCGTTCAGGATCCGTAGCCGTACAGTTTGACGTGCAGATCGACGAGCTGGCGCAGGAAGCCCCGATTGGGGATGATCCCCCGCCCCTCTTTGACCTTGTTGACGGCTTCCACCAGGGTCATGTTGTGCTTGAGCATGAGGTACGCCAGCACGATGGTGGCAGAGCGGCTCACGCCCACGTGGCAGTGCACCAGGACCTTACCTAAGGCGAAACGGAACGCGGGGTGAACCCGGGTCGCCGGGAGAGACTGCTCGGTGAGGGGGTGGAGCTCTTACCTCCTGTTCTCAGGGCGTTATGGATGAACTCCGCCCCCGTGTTGAAGTTGGCACTCATGTCATAGGCGGGTGAATCGTGCCCCTCGATGCCCAGGTAGGTGATGCCCGTGCCGGAGTAGAAGTCGTCACGTCGCCGGGGGCTGTGAGCGCAGTTTAAAACGTGGGTGAAGCTCTGCCTGCTCAGTTCGGCTCGGTTCTCTGCAAAATCCCTGCAGCAGAGGGTGATGTGAGGGGGCGTGGTCTGCTTAAAGGAGGCGTGTCTTCAGTATCTGTCAGTGTTAATAAAGTGGGCGTGTCTTCAATAGCTGAGTCCTAATAATAATAAAGGAGATGTGTCTTCCTATTAAAGAATAAAGGGGGCGTGTCTTCAGTAGCTGTCAGTCCTAATAAATAAAGGAGGTGTGTCTTTATATTAAATAATAAAGGGGGCATGTCTTGAGTTCCTGTCAGTTCTAAAAAATAAAGGAGTGTTTTCAAAAGCTGAGTCCTAATAATAATAAAGGAGGCGTGTCTTCAGTATCTATCAGTCCTAATAGGGATAAAGGAGGCATATCTTCCTATTAAAGAACAAAGGAGGCGTGTCTTCAGTACCTAGCAGTCCTAACAAAGATAAAGGGGGCGTGTCTTCAGTACTTACATGTCTCCGATATAAAGCCTGGGCCAGACCTCGTTGGCCGGACTGTTGATGGCCCTTCCAGAGAACAGAAGTTGCTCGACCTCGACCACGGCCAGACCGGGCGAGCTGAAATCGATCTCCTTCTTCTCGTCCCTCCAGCCCAGGCGTTTGGACCTGTAGGACATTTGCTCTGTCCTGAACTGCTGCTGCTCCACAGAGTCCGTCTAAGCCTCCGAAGTCTGGGGTTCAGACTAGAGCGAGTTATTTTCGGAGTCCTAGAGCTGGCTGCAGGTCAGAAATGTCAGGATTCCAAAGCAGATCGCTTACACGGACCCGTAACGCCTCCGGTGCAGGACTCGCACAGAACAGGTTAAACTCGGTTCTCTGTTTGGACGCTCGGGCGGCACAGCAGCCTAAAACAGTAGTTCAGTGCTTTTGGACGTTCGGCTGTACGAGAGCGGGGTGGCACCAGAGCCCCAGTGACTCTGAAACGTGAAAAACAAACCCTTTATTCGGACACACGACTTCAGATGAAACCCAGCGATGTTTCCATTCGATTCAGTTTGAAGAATAATGTTGGATACCGAAAAGGGTCAGAGAAAAGACCGTTACATACCGAGCACGATTTGGGTATTTTGTAAATACTAATTAATACTAAAATACATAAATACTATTTCACGTAAGCATCCAGTAAGCCCGAACACTTGATCTCTACTTTCATTTTAGTGTCTGTTGTTACGGCTCGCTGCTTCTTTATGCTTTTACAGTTAACACCAGACATTCTGGGTTTAAAACAGAACAAATAACTCCACAAAAAGGATTTACATACTGGACTACACTACCCAGCATTCATCGCTCATACCATGTCTTTCTTTATGTTCTGACTTCCTGATTTAGCTCAGCTGTTCAGTCTCGTTAGTTCAGTTATTTACATCCTGCACTTAGTTTGTTTGGTGTGAATTAAGTACGCTTTACTTCTGTACAATTCGCGCTGTTATGATTTCGGTATCATGTCGTTGCTGTTTGCTGTGTTTGGTGCTTATGGACTCTGTATGCCCAGGTCTTAGTTTCGTTATTGTACTCAGTTCTTCAGTGTTTTTTCAGTTTCTGCTCTGTGCCAGCTTCTAATGTTCATCTCCCGCTTCCTGCCTGAGCATGACAGCTGGCAACGCGACCACTTACTGATAAATCCCGAATAAACAACAACGCAGAGATTATGATTATAATTCAACCACAGTTTTTAGAGCACTTCTTGAAATAGCTTTGAAATGTATGAAAGTTCGTCAGTCAAAGGTTCGTATCTAGAGCACTTACTGCTAACCGAACGCTGCTTGAATTTTAGGGAACTTCACCGTCTGGTTCATATTTTTTCGCAACACAATACTCTTTAAGTGATGAAAACATGCTTTTGCTGCTCACTGAAAAAAATGCAAACACCGATATGAGGTACATCCAATTTTGGAAAAATAGAAACGAAAAAAGAAAGAAAGGAGCATGGAAAGTTTCAGCATCTTTATTTTCAGTGTGAGCACCATCATTAAATTTATGAGGTCTGTAATTACACCTCAAGTTTAGGTTTTTACTCAAGTATATATTAATAGTATTACTATGATTTTTATTAACATTGTCCCGACTGAAAGTAAAAAAAATAAGAAAGGGCTGCCAGACTGAAAATACAGGAGCTCCTTCATTAAGCGCAGAAGCGACGAAGATTGTTGGTGAGTTTTTGTTGTTGGCGAAAGTTCAGAAAAATCACCTACCTCATTACGCACAAGACCGTCAATACTTTCTACTCCTGCTCCTACTAAACACTGTACACTGGGTTGCCAGGTAATTCACTTTCATGCTCGTGTTCATACTGGTCAGGGTGATGAGTAAAACAAAAACAGAGTCAGTGTGTGAAAATGGACCCATAACCCCAAAATAAGGACCACGGACAGTCTGAGGATGGCACTGTTTATTGCGAGCGCGTTTTTCTCCTCGGGCTCAGGGGCCTCGTCTCGTTAAACCATGCACTAAATCCGAGACCTGGCTTCAGTTTTTATCTTCTCTATATACAAGTTGTACAAATATAGTGGCTCTGTGTAAAGCTCAAACTGTACAGGTTCTTAATCAGACTCATGCAGATCGGGAGCTCGAGGCCATCGTGTTGCTTTTTTTTGATCGGATTTGAGAAGCACCTGCCGATGACGCGGCACCGTCCGTCCTTTGGAACGTGTCCGGGGGAAGACGATAGTCGGTAACAATCCCAAAGTCTGTTCGCAAAAGTCTGAGCTCCGTGAAAAAGGACATCCGGTCTCAGGGCTTAATGGATTCTTAGAAAGTCACGTCATTTACAGGCCTAAAAAAGGAAGATCAGGTCGTGTATGACTTGGAGCCAGCACCGGAGGTCCATGGAGGCCCCTGGTCCCTCTGGGTGTCTCTGGGGAAAGCCTGGGTTGTGACGTTTACGTGAAAACAACTGCGTGAATGGACACACTTTTTACCCCCGTTCACATCCCTCTTATTTTACAAACTGTCTGGGAGGCCAATGAGGACAGTGGCTTTGCAGTGACATGTGACAATCAGGTGTCCCCCCTCAGTCCCTTTCTAAACTGGACCCTTTACCCTCTTCTGTGATGTCCCCCCTCGGCCCCTTTCCACACAAAGACTAGTCCCGTCTCCTTCTGTGGCCCCTTCCCCTTTCTCTTGGTCAGTGTGGTTCGTGTGGGGAGTTCAGGGATGCAGGATAGGGAACGGGAAGGACCAAAAGGACAGAAGGAGAACCCTGAACAACTATGGGGCACAAGTTACGGAGCTCCCAGGCTACAGGGCTCATTTTGGGACTGCACCCGAACAGGACAGACCTGTCTCATCATCGGGGTCGGAGTAACCTCCCTCTGAATGGCAAACATGCCGGAAGAATTGGTCCCCCATCACTGCCAAACGTGCCGTGTAGCTAAACCCCCTAAAAACCCGAAAGAGAAACTTCAAACTAGCGATGGATTCCGATATCAATTCGTATTGCGTATTCGTGTGACAATACTCGTCTTTATTCTGTTTCTCTTGTACGCCGTCATCCGTTTGGATTTATTGCATCGTAAAAAAACAACGTAAACGAAAGTGCAAACCCAGCCCGCCACCCAGAGACGCTGGTCCAGGTGCTCCATGATCCAGGTAGAACATAAAGAGCCAGGTCCGTCCCTAGAAGGCCTTACGCTCCAGGCGGTCCAGGATGGCCTGGATCTTCTGCACGGCCTCTTTTCGGGCCGAGCGCACCGCGTCCTGGCCGTTGGTCTCCACTGAGTCCAGCACCAGCAGCTCTTTGGTCAGCATCTCCTCCAGACACCGGTAGCTCTTGTCCGTCTTTTTGCCCACAAACTCGTCCACATCCTCCTGCAGGATCTGGACTCGGGCCAGGACCAGCTGCACCTGAGCCAGCCCGGGGTTATCGCCCTGAGACGGAGCGGGAGGGGGAGGAGGATCGTTCGGAGCGGGTCTGGGTTGGGTCCCGCCTCCGGAGGGCGTTCTGGCGTAGATCCGAGGAGGAGCGCTGAACTCGGCCTGCTTGGGGTTGGGGTGCGAATTTGGCGTTCCAGCGGCCGGTTTTGGGCAGGAAGCTTGGTTTCGGAGGTTCAGATGAGCCGGGCCGGGATAAGGCGGTTCCTGAGGGGGTCGGAGGGTCATGTGTTAGTAATTTTTCGGATTATTTTAATGTGGGTGTATGGAGAGAGGTGGGGGGCGTTACCTTGTGTTTAACGTGCTCGTACGGGGGCGGAGCGGGCCCCTGCCAGGGCGGAGGGTGCGGAGGGCGTGTGTGGTTGGCGTAGTGCCCTTGGGGACCGTACGGCCCTGAATGGGCCCAGGGTTCAGGCTGTGGGCAGGATGGAAGCGGCTGCTGAGGAGGGAAGGCTGGATTAGGAGGGCACCCATCTCCGTAGGTGGGGTATGAGCTGGGTGGATATCCGGGAGCCTGTGGGGGGAAAGCGATAGACAGGTACTAGGGTGTGTGATATGTGTAATGTGGCGTCCCATAAGGTACTGTTCTAGGTGCAGTATGGAGTCCCATAAGGTACTGTTCTAGGTGTAGTATGGCGTCCCATAAGGTCCTGTTCTAGGTGCAGTATGGCGTCCCATAAGGTCCTGTTCTAGCTGCAGTATGGAGTCCCATAAGGTCCTGTTCTAGGTGCACTATGGAGTCCCATAAGGTCCTGTTCTAGGTGCAGTATGGAGTCCCATAAGGTCCTGTTCTAAGTGCAGTATGGAGTCCCATAAGGTACTGTTCTAGGTGCAGTATGGCGTCCCATAAGGTACTGTTCTAGGTGCAGTATGGCGTCCCATCAGGTTAATGTTCTAGTGCAGTATGGACGTCCCCTAAGGTACTGTTCAGGTGCAGATGGAGTCCCATAAGGTCCTGTCTAGGGAAGTTGGAGTCCATAAGGTACTGTTCTAGATGTAGTAGGAGCCCATAAGGTACTGTTCTAGCAAAAACTTATACCAAAAAAAAATAAAAAAAAAAAAAAAAAAACAAAAAAAAAAAAAAAACCAATGGTTGCAGTATGGAGCCCATAAGGTATGTTCTAGGGGCAGTATGGAAGTCCCAATAAGGATGTTTTATAGGTGTAGTATGGAGTCCCATAAGGTACTGTTTAGGTGCAGATGGAGTCCCATAAGGTACGTTCTAAGTGCAGTATGGAGTCCCATAGGTACTGTTCTAGGTGGCAGATGGCGTCCCATAAGGTACTTTCTAGGTGCCAGTATGGCGTCCCATAAGGTAATGTTCTAGGTGCAGTATGGAGTCCCATAAGGTAAAGTTCTAGGTGCAGTCTGGAGTTCCCATAAGGTATGTTCTAGGTGAAAGTATGGAGTCCCATAAGGTACTGTTCTAGATGTAGGTATGGAGTCCATAGGTTACTGGTTCTAGGTGCAGTAGGGATCCCATTACGGTACTGTTCTAGGGCAGTATGGAGTCCAATAAGGTTAATGTTCGAGGTGTAGTATGGCGTCCATAAGGTACGTTATAGTGCAGTATGGAGTCAATAAGGTACTGTTAGTGCAGTATGGAGTCCCATAAGGTCCTGTTCTAGGTCAGATGAAGTCCCATAAGGTCCTGTCTTAGGTGCAGTATTGGCCTCCCATAAGGTACTGTTCTAGGTGCAGTATGGAGTCCCATAAGGTACTGTTTAGGTGAAGTATTGAGTCCCATAAGGTACGGTTCAGATGTAGTATGGCGTCCCATAACGGTACTGTTCAGGTGCAGTATGGAAGTCCATAAGGTCCTGTTCAATGCAGTATGCGTCCATAAGGTCCTGTTCTAGGTGAAGTATGGAGGTCCCATAAGGTTACTGTTCTAGATGAGTTGGCGTCCCATAGGTAATGTTCTAGGTGCAGTATGGAGTCCCATAAGGTACTGTTCTAGGGTGCAGATGGAGTCCCATAAGGTCCTGTCTACGGTGAAGTATGGGAGTCCCATAAGGTATGTTCTAGATGTAGTATGGCGTTCCCATAAGGTATGTCTAGGTGCGTACAGTATGGAGTCCATAGGTACTGTTCTAGGTGCAGTATGGAGTCTTACAATTAAAGGTACTGTTCTAGGGCAGTATGGAGTCCCATAAGGTCCTGTTCTAGTGTAGTATGGCGTCCCATAAGGTACTGTTCTAGGATGCAGTTTGGAGTCCCATAAGGTACTGTCTAGTGCAGTATGGAGTCCCATAAGGTCCTGTTCTAGGTGAAGTATGGAGTACCCATAAGGTCCTGTTCTAGGTGCAGTATGGAGTCCCATAAGGTACTGTTATAGGTGCAGTATGGAGTCCCATAAGGTCCTGTTCTAGGTGCAGATGGAGTCCCATAAGGTCCTGTTCTAGGTGTAGTTGGCGTCACCATACGGTTCCTGTTCTAGGCAGTATGGAGTCCCTAAGGTCCTGTTCTAGGTGCAGTATGGAGTCCCAAAGGTCCTGTTCTAGGGCGTGTGGAGTCCATAAGGTCCTGTCTAGGTGCAGTATGGAGTACACATTAAGGTCTGTTCTAGGTGCCAGTAGGGAGTCCCATAAGGTACTGTTTTCTAGGGGTAGTATTGGCGTCCCATAAGGTCTGTTCTAGGGAGTATGGTGTCCATAAGGTATGTTCTAGGGCTTGAAGTATGGGGACGTTCTAGGGTGTAGTATGGCGTCCCATAAGTCTGTTATAGGTGAAGCATGGGCCTCCCATTTTTAAGGTTCTGTTTTAGGTGAAGTATGGCCGCCATAAGGTCTGTTCTAGGTGTAGTATGGCCTCCCATACAAGGTTATGTTCTAGGTGCCAGTGGCCTCCCATAAGGTTATGTTTCTAGGTTGAAGTATGGCGTCCCATAAGTTCTGTTCAGGTGAGTCTGGCGTCCCATAAGGTCTTTCTAGGTGCAGTATGGCATCCCATAAGGTTCTGTTCTAGGGCATCCCATAATCAGGTAAACAGATCAGAGATTCAGCCTCTCACACACACCACACACACTCACAACACTCACAATATCACATATACACTCTCACAAACTAAACAATCTAAAAATCTCAAAAACTCACACACTCACACACTCACACTCTCACACTCTCACACTCTCACACTCTCACACACACACACACTCACACTCTCACACTCTCACACTCTCACACACTCACACACTCACACACTCACACTCTCACACTCTCACACTCTCACACTCTCACACACACACACACTCACACACTCACACACTCACACACTCACACACTCTCACACTCTCACACTCTCACACACTCACACACTCACACACTCACACTCTCACACTCTCACACTCTCACACTCTCACACACACACACACACACAGAGAAGAAGTGTAAGCTGGTGGTACCGCTTGGCAGTGCGCTACAGGGTACGGGGGCTGGGGGGATGCCGGCGTGGGCCGGTCCTGGCCGTGGTACTGGGGCTGCCTGGGTGGAAGCTGGTCGCTGCAGTAGAAGGGGTTGGACGGATGCAGCACGCCGGGCGGGTACTGCCCCGGGTTATACACCCCGTTAGGATAGGCCATCGCCTGGAAACAACGTCAGACACACAGGGCTTTAATTCTGCCTGCTCCTAAACCTGGCTGGCCTGTAGTCACAGAGAGCAGACGCGCTGCGGTACCTGCGGATTATACTGCGCCGGTCCATTCATTTCGGCTCCGGAGGGGTAGGTGTTCCCGTACGGTCCCGCCGGCGGAGGGGGGCCAGGGTACCAGTAGTTGGGAGGGTAGCCACAGTATGGAGTCGATTCCTGTGACAAACACAGCAGAAACGTCAGCCTTGGAAGAATGAGAACAAAAGAATAAGGACACCAACACATTACCCCTGCAGGAGCTTTTAGGATTCTAAATCCATAGGCATGAATATGGTGCCTATAACAGCTTCCGCTCTTCTGGGAAGGCTGAATTCAGTGACTGAGAGCTGTGTCCCAATACTTTTGTTTATATACAGTATATATAAAGTTGGCTAGGGCTTAAGGTTAATGTCTATATAAAATAGGCATTTATATAAACCTCAGTAAAACTATGTCCCCAGTAAAACCTCAATTCAAGTCGAACGAAGCTTAGCTTTATATTATCATCACTCGTTATACATACTATTTATTTATTTCTTTATTTCTTTATGCGGCTTGGGACGCAGCCCAGACATTCACACATCAAGACAGATATTTAGCAAAAACTAAATCTTCAATTTCACCTCCAAACATCAGAGTTTAAAACCAAAACGAAGCGTTTAGCTAATAAACACGAAATGTGTTGCTATAGTGACCGGTCTCTCCTAAGCCGAAGGAAGTTAGCCAATAGCCGCTAGCTGATTTGAGCTTAGCTTGCAGGCTAACTTCTCGCCTTTCTATCTGAATTAATTTCTTAATTTAAAGGCTCACCATCCCGATATCGCCAGGCTGTTGATGTTGTAGGGTTGCGTGATCAGGAAGCCACCCGTGCGGTTTAGAATTTGAGTGCATTTGCTTATGCGGGAGCCATGAAGCTGAATCATAAACCGTCTCGCCTTAATTTTCCTACCCGTTTTCGGACTAGACCCGCCTGCAGGCCTACGATTGGCTAGCAAGTCAGAAGGCGCAGTGCGTCCACCAATAGGAAGCGAGGCGACCCCAGAAGACCAGGCGTGTGGAAAGGTTTCCTCAAGGAGTAACACTAACGAGAAAATATGAATCGATAAAATATGTGCTTTAAAGTTTAACAAAAATGCTTGTTTATTGTCACTCATCTCATTTAAATTGAATGAACTTCGAATCATTTTGCACTTGGCCGAAACTCGGACGTCATCGCAGCTAACCAATCACAAACAGGCACTGACGGTTAGCGAAACTGACAGCAAATGCCAAAAGGTATATGTCATATTTTTACTTTAACTTTTAGAGATAAAAATCTCATTTATCCGCTATTTGGTTATTTATAAAGCGTATATTAACTGCTATCACTTCTGTTGAACTATAACGCGCATGCCCAGGAAATACCCGTCAGAGCCGAGTTCCAAACCGTACACTGCTCACTACATAGTGCACTAGTTAGGTACGTCTTAAAAGTGCAACGTGAAATATAGGCACGTTAATAAAACTGGTATGATATGCTTTTGTGCGGTTATACTTTACACAGAGCCTGCTACAGAACGAAGACTAGGTCTGAGAGCTTTAGAGTGCGTAGGGAGTAGGGAGTAAGGTGTGATTTGGAACGCAAGCCTCGACTTTAAAGGTTTAGCGTTGAGCAGAAGCCCTGGCTCTGGCACTGCGTAACTTCCTGCGGATCTATTAAGCGGTTGCACGGGTTCAAATGGTTCGTGTGTTTGGGGTTTCAGACTTTAAACAAATCCCCAAATGTCATAAAGATGAATTACATGCCAGGAACCGCCAGTCTGATTGAGGACATCGACAGTAAGTTCAGCAGAAGTCTGCTTTTATTCTGCATGGGTTCATAAGAGGGAGGAAGCACAGCGGCCCCGTGTTTAGACCTGATGGTTTTATACTTATCTATGTGTATTTATCAATTGTTTAATCGGTAAACCTTTATTTATTCTCGGATTCCATTGAGGGAGACTCTCATTTATACTGTAACCCATATGATGGAGTGAGGGACTGACAGAATGGAGACATGAACATGAACCCTCGAGAAACCTAAAGGCATGCATTGGGTAAACCAGAAATTAAGCAGTCAGGTATGGGGGTTATTTAATAAAACACAATGAAATGAGGTAAAATAATATTAAATTAAATCACCTGCAGCAGACAATCAGTAACAATCAGTGAGAAAACTAGTTGAAAATCAAATATATGGGAGAAGTTCAATTAACATTGAAATGAAGTTAAAATAAGCATTAAAAATAATGACTTATGCTGAAATAAAGCAGCGAGGAAAAACGTACAGCAGCTTGGGATAAGATTTAAGTTGCTGAAGCGCTGATTATTATTATTTAACATTTTTATACACATTAAAGTTGTTCAGTGGATGATATAACCTGATCGAACGCTCTTTCTAGTTTATAATAAATTTGAATAGATCTATGAGAGAGTAACACCTGGTTTTACTTTGTCTATATTTTCTGTTGATGTTTATTTATTTATTTTTTATTTGGTGTTTACACTGCTTTTCTTGGTTACGGTTCGGTGACTCGTCTGGACTGCTTTCCATTGTCGGCCCTGCTTATCCCAATTGGGGTCCTGTGCTGGCACTCACTGGGCGTGGGCACGACCTCTCGACCTTCACAGGTCCTCAGGAGCTGCCTTTGGACCCCGGGGCACAGCGTTGGCGTGCCAATGTAATTGTTGGTTTGCTTTTTCCAGAAAAGCATCTGGTCCTGCTGAGAGATGGCCGGACACTGATCGGGATCCTCCGGAGCATCGATCAGTTTGGTACGTACCATTACCATGGGTCCATGCTTAGGGTCTGATGGATTCATGACCTGACTGTGGACCCCCTTCCCCCTCTCTCTGGTAGCTAATCTGGTTTTGCACCAGACGGTGGAGCGGATTCACGTCGGCAAAAAATTCGGGGACATCCCGCGGGGGATCTTCGTCGTCCGTGGAGAGAACGTGGTCCTGCTCGGAGAGGTGGTGAGTCCCGTCATCATCATCATCATCATCCGGCCCAGTGTTTCCCAGAGGGTCTGCTACGGGACACCCACGGGCTACTGAATCAAATCTGTGACCTGCTTCGGGAAAAATACCGCAAGCATCAGAGAGCCGAGGTCTAACCAGCACTTTTAAGTGTGATCAGTTCTGAGCAACTGCTGCTTTAAATCAGCGAATCCCAACTAAACTCAAATTACAAAAATAAAGTGACCAGTCACCTTTGTGGTGGAGCTATTACAGGAAGTGTGCGTTATAGATCTGCCATTGTTGCTGTGTAACAGGAGTAGTTTGCTTTGCTGCACCGTCCCCGTCTGAAAAAGCCCCTTTAATCGTTAAATCGTATGATAAACCCAATTTAGTTGCTCTATTAAAGGTCATGTAAATGCTTACGTTAAATAACTGGCGGTTTATAGAACCGACGCTGCTAACCTAACGTCACCGTACGCTATGAATGTGAGGCGAATCGGTTTCTGTGTCAGGAGTCGACTCTATTTTAAGGTCGACTCCCAGTTCTTAAGGAATTGATTACCGAATCAACTCTTCTTGGGACTATTCTAAACATCAAAGCATGAATAAATGTTAAAATAAAAGACATTAATATAAAGGAAATATGATTTTAATCTCAAAATATTAAGACTTTATTCTTGAGATAATGCAAGTTCATTCTCAAAATATTTTGAGAAAATTCTTGAAATATTACAGTTTTGTTCTCAAAATATTATGACTTTATTCTCAAATGTAATTTTATTCTGGTAATTATTTTTTTTATTTTATTCTCAAAATATTGACTTTTCTGAAAATATTTTGATTTTATTCTCAACATGTTACAACTATTCTCAAAATATTATGATTTTATTCTCGAAATATTTTGATTTTATTCTCAAAATATTGTGACTATTGTTGAAATATTTTTATTTTATGTTTAAAATATTATCAAAGTGCAAACCACAACTGGAATAAATATAAACAATAAACGTTAATAAATTCGGCTGCTACCAACAGTGGGCGGAGTCATCCAGGTGAGGGGGTGTGGTCATGTTTGCCACGTTTGAATCTGTTTTGAATCCCATGTTTTCAGATCTTAAACGGAACAGAACGAAAGGACTGAGTTGAGTTTGTGGTTTGGTGGGTTCGTATGTAGCACTGATAAAGAGCTAAGTGAGATTCATATGAAATTCTATCCAACTTTAAACCGTTCCAGCCTGTGACTGATGCAGAATTGCTACCTGAGAGTGACTCTTGTGCTTTCAGAACAGTGGATTTCAGAAAGTTTACCACACGTAACCAGCAGGTGGCAGACTTAAACTGAGTGTTTCTTTCACTGTGCGTGCAGGACCTGGATAAAGACTGCGATCAGATCCTGCAGAGGGTCTCCATCGAGGAGATTTTGGAGGAGCAGAGGGTCGAGCAGCAGGCCAAGCAGGAGTCCGAGAGGCTGAAGCTACAGGCCGTGAAGGAGCGGGGCTTATCCATCCCCAAAACGGACACTCTGGACGACTTCTGACCCCCCCCAGTGCCCCTCGTCCTCCGAGTTCAGTTCGATGGCGCGTTTATGTTGGGGGACGCCGGTACGCTTTCTCACAGCGAGAGAGAGAGGGGGGGGGCCGGACGGGATGGGATGTGAGGACTGTTTATGTTTGAGCAGTTGATTTATATCGGCCACACCACCTCGTCGGCCGTCTGGCTGAAATGGGCGGAGCTACGAACGCAGGCACTTAAACCTTCTTCGTTCAGAGAATGATCTTTGTGTTTCATCATCATTTTTGTTAGTGAGCCGTAAAATCGGTGCCTTTAGTTCAATTAAAGCCGTTTTGCACCAAGCAGACGCCTGCAGTGCTGAGACTCATTAGTGTGGGAGTGTTCCAGGGCCCTCCTCGGCCCTTTTCCCCCCTCTGTTCCGGGGCCCTCCACTGTCCTTTTCCTTAGCCCACTCCATGGCACCCACTCTTCCTCTGTCTTTGACTCCTTTATCCTTTGACCCCGGTACCAGGGCCACCCTCTGTCTGTTCCCCCCCACTGGTCTCCTCCTTGGTTCTTCCTTTTCCTCTGGAGAATGGGGTATACCACAGATAGTGTGGGTGCAGCACAGATCCTCGCCTCTAGTTACAGCCTGGGGTTTGGCATGTTCTCCCCATAAATTCCTCTGTTTACTTGTTTTCTCTGACGTCCACCGTTCTCCTAGCTGTGTGAGCAGGTGCTGCCTTCGTCTTGGGTTGGTGCTGGTAGTTTCTCCAGCCAATAAAAACTTGTTTTAAAGTTGTCTTGAGAAGGATTTGTTATTACACACCTACGAGCAACAAGCAGACGTACCTGATAAACTGGCAACACAGGAGTTAGTCTTCACAATGTCTGCTTGGAAACCTGCCCTCCCCCTGGCACTCAGAACTGCTGCTTACACACCTAAATTAGCCACGCTAACCACACAGCAGTGGAGGATGTACTAAGTGTAATTGTTTTAATAGTCTGTTATGAATGAGTAGTGTTTGTTTAGGTGTTACAGGACGTTTTTAAAAGCTCTTCACTCGAGGCTTTTTATCAGGTTCGTGCAGTTCTCGTTACTACAGCACGGTGTCGCCAAACGCGACTTTATAATCCAAGTGACTGAAGAAGCGTTTTCTGAAGGGAAGAGTCGCAGTTGTTTATTTTACTTGTGACATTACATCGTGTTTTGTTTGTATTGATTTTACGGTTTTACGTGGTTTATACGGATCCCTGTGCGAAGCAGCAGCGATCTTGTCTTCCTGTTCGAGTGCAGGTTGGTATTTTGCATATTTTGAATGTATAGCAAAGGTACACCCATTTATTAGAATCCGAATTCAAACTCGTTTACCTACATCCAAATCCTGACCCGACTGACCATGAGCTCAGATGCAGACGGGGAAAGACCGATACGTGCCCAATACCATCGCCAGACACGGTTATTAAAGATTTTATTTATTAATAATGATTGATTTGATTAGTGTTTACAAATCCCAACGTCCAGTAGTCCTAACAAAAGCCCCTGTTTCAGGACAGAAACCTGCTGTGATCTGCTGTTGCAGCCCATCCACCTCAAGTTCCTGGTGTCCCTTCCCATTTTTAAAACCTTGCCTGGCTCGTATTCATTTTAGAGGTCTTTTACGTGTTACTTAAAGTTTGTGATTTAGATGGAACTGAGCCGAGCCGTTTTGCAACTACGATCCAAGCAAATGCAGCATTTCCCTTCTCCTGTCCTCCACGAAGCAGCCGCGTAGGCAAAGCTTCACCAGCAAAAAATGACTTCATGGTTTTCTGAACAGATTTCGAACAAAAGAGTCCATTTCTTTAAATATACATATTTTTAAAAAATGATATTCATGTCGTAATGAAATGTCTGTGCCCTGCTTTGGATAAAATACCACAAGGATTAAACACCTCAGCACTATAGAGAATGATCTGTTCTAAGATACTTTAAATAATAATGAGCCTTAATTATTTTTTTATATTTTTATACTATATTAAGATCAGTTATATGTTGACATTAAATACTTGGCTTAGCGTCACTGTACGCCCTGAATATGAGCCGAGGAATCGACTCTTATTTTAAGGTCCACTACGAGTTCTTAGGGAATCAAAACAGAATCTTCTTGGGACTGATCCTACACGTGAGTCAAAGCGTAAATAAGTATATAGAAATTGTAGACGTTAAAAAAAAAGGAAATATGACTTTATTCTCTAGATATTACAACTTTTTTTCTCAGTCTTACGAATTTATTCTTAAAATATGACGACTATTTTCGAAATATTACAACTTTATTCTCAAAATATACAAATTTTATTCTCAACTTTTTACTCAGTTTCATGATTTTTTTCTCAAAACATTGAGACTTTATTTTCTAAATATTTTTATTTTATTCCCAAAATATTACGACTTTTTGAATTTTTTTTTTCTCAAAATTGTACAATTTTATTGTCATAATATTATGACTTTATTCTCAAAATATTATGACTCTATTTTCAAAATATATATTTTTTTTTCCTCAAAATGTTACGACTTTATTCTTGAAATATTACGACTTTTTTCTAGATATATTACGGTTTTGTTCTCAATATTCAGATTTTATGCTCTCATTTACAGTGTTGAGGTGTCCTCGTGCGCCCATGGCCCGTCGGCGGGTGAAATGGAGACTCCAGAAAACCCCTGGAGCGGAAAAGAGGGAGGGGCGGCTATGAATGTGGTGCACATATCAGATATCCTGGAGAAGGCATGCGTGCTCGTTTTGCGTCACAGCTGCATTTGCACACGCCCCTTCCTCCGGTTTAACGAGAGGAGCCACTCATGGTTGCCAGATTGGCTTGTTTAACTCTTCTGTGGTACGCTTTCTAGGTTGTTTTGCGTCTTTTCTTCTGATCTTTTGCCCAAGTATAAAACTGTATGTAACGCGTGTTATATTTATACGCTCATTATTTATTTATTGGCAGTTTTTAGGCTGCATATGTGGGTTTAGGTCCAGTTTCATCCTCAGTAAGCGACTGGTATTTCATTTCAGGGTTGATTTTAGTGAAAGGACGTAGATTACGACATTTTTTTTCATACCTGCTTAATCAGGAGTCGGGACCACCCCAGGACTGGGAATATGCACTCACTCGCTCACACTGGAACACTTTTAAGACATCAATTAACCTAACTGTTGGAGGAAACACACACAAAGACAGGAAGAACCTACAAACCACACACTCAGCAGCCGGAACTTGAACCTGGGACTCTGGAGCTGTGAGACACAACGCCTCAAACCTTGAGGCAGATGGGCTACAAGAGGGTGGCTGTATCCTATAGTAGTGCAGTGTTAGTAATAAAGTGCTCGTTGCGTGTGTATACATAGTATTATCCTTATCCTGGGTTGACCGTCTCAGCTCGGTTCATTGCAGGGTTCCGTAGTGGCACCACCCGCCCAGGATTTGAACCTAGGCCCTCAGGAGCTGCCTTTCCCAGCAGGTGGCTCTTAAATGGACCTGCTACGTATTTTATCTAATTATAAAGTTAGTTTTTACTTCCTCTCTCCTGTTTTTTTTTATTTACTCCTGTCCCAGCTCTTAGTGTCGCCTCACTGCTCCAGAGATCCCCTGTTCGGGTCCTGATACCCACGGCACCCTGACCAGGATAAAATAAAGTTGTTAGTGTTTGGTCCTCTGTTGGCGCGTCTCGCCTTTTTTTTTTTTTTTTTTTTTTTTTTTTTTTTTTTTATTAGACCTGACTGATTGTTTTTTCGCCGGCTCTATTGCCCTGAAATAAAAGCTTAACTAACATTAAGGATCTATTTTTGAATTTGTTATAGTTTTAAATCATTAAATCATTGTTTTGACACCCCAGAAATCATTATTGATCTCAGATCGTCTTCAGTTTGGGGAACTTTTCCGTCCCCAGGATATAAATTCACGTTAGAAATACAGTACTTTATTACAAAATATATTGCTTGGGTATATAATAGATATTTAAAATATCGTTTATTACATCACCAAAAAAAACTTCTGCACCAAAATCTTTGTTTTCCATTTTTAAATCGTTTTAAACCTTAATACGTTGTTACCTGCAGCTCTGTCTCCAATACTGACTAAAATTTCTCTGCTCCAATAAATGATAAAACGCGATAATTTCATTGAAAAATCACAGCGTTTGTTTTTAACTTTAAAAGACACAGACTACATTATTGTTGTTAATATCTACGCATCTTATTGCATATTTTTGAACAACAATGCTACCGATTTCTGTAGCTAATTATTTCAAGGTAACGCTTGTTTATGTCGTAACCATGGAAACAAAGACTGACGGTTAGCCAGGAGAGAAGAGGTTTTGTGGAAATGTGAATAATTGAATCACATATTCCTCCTAATCACAGTTTATTAGTCTTATTACAGCAGTATTTTACACAAAAATATGAAATGTTCACATTATTTATACGTATTCAGAGTGTATCTTATATTAGCCGATGACTAGCGTTAGCAAATCCTCGATCTGATCTACCGTCTTTTTCCCTGAAAGAAGTGAAAGCGTTATTAAAGCACCACGTCACTACCAACAAAGAAATAATTAATTATTTATATTTTAATTAATATTTAAGTACATATTTCAGTACCAAATGGGTGGCATTTATATGAATAAATAATTCATATAATTTAACTGAAGAATAGTATTTGATTTGATAGCTGTCCCTGTTCTCTAAAATCACATAGTTAAATATGTTTGTTGTTATATTCAGTGTTGGAAAACTATAGTAAATTATCTTTAATTTTTTTATATTTTGCTTACAACAAGCAAATGGCACCCTTTTGTCAGAATGACTCTTATATAAGCTTAGTTTTCACAATTTTAATTTTTTCCACTCGTCGAGAGGTAAACAAACAAAATGGAGTCGGCAGCAACATGTACTTCTTTAATGGCCACATTAAAAAGAGGTATGCTATTTATTTGCTTTGCGTCCTTGCTTTCTTAAAACTTTGCTTTAAAGCTTTTTATTTTCCTTTGACACCTCAGGCACGTTCTCCTGTAGCCTCATTCCGCCATTTCCTTAGAACCATGGTTCCCAACCTGGGGTCCGTGCCCCTTTCAGGGGGGCGCCAAACATCACACGAGGCTTTGTCTGCTCTGAGGTGCTCAGAGTTTGTCAAAATACAACTTGCACACGTCAAAAAATTTAAATAACAAACTGACAGAAATCTATATTAGAATTATTTAATAAGCTTATGTTTGGTTTTAGTCATCAAAAGAGAAGAGGAGATAAAACGAAAACAAAGGGAAAAAAGCTGCAAAAGGAAAGCTTAAAACAATGATGCTCATTTTTGTCAATAAAGATTTGAAATGAATCACTTTATTCTTTTGGTCTGTGAGTGGTGGGGTGTGACTTTTCTTTGGGACTCATAGGTGGGGATCCAAGGAGAAATGGTTGGGAACCATGGCTTCAGAAATGCCCTCAAACACGACGCAGTTGTTATTTGATATGCACCTTCTAATTTTGTTTGCACCCAGATGTCACCCCAAATATACTTTGTTTTCCTGCCACTGAAACCCCTGTCACGGCTGTTGTCCGTCCTCCATCGCCTCGGTGCCCATTTATGACGAATGACGAGTTGGTATGACGTTAAATTCGCATGAATTCTGATTCATTGCTGTGTTTCCACATATGAAAGTAACTGAAAATGTCAGATTCAGGGTTTTCTCCGTTCACACTGCCCCCAAAACAGAACATCTCTTTCAAAGGCGTAAAATGTCGGACCCAGGTCACTTCTACCTGCTGTGGGAACGTACCAGTGAAACTACGGTTAATGTACGGCAAATCTGGCAACCCGGACAAGCGCTGCAAAAGAACATGGCAACCTCTGAGCAGCTCCATATGCCATTTATCTGCTGGCTCTGGCTGCCATAGGTGGCAGTGTGTAAGTGTGTGAGAGTGTGTAAGCGTAGTGTGTTTAGAGGTCGGTGTGTGTGTGTGTTTGCGCGTGAGTGTGTGTGTGTGAGTGTGTGTGTGTGAAAGAGTGTGTCTCTCTCACTCTGTACGAGGGAAGCGGTGGCGAAGTGAAAGCACAGAGGCCCGAGAAGAGCGCGCGGGATCCACCGATACCGGGAGCAGATCTACGGGACGGACTGGGGGAAAGGAAGTCCGGGATCAACCTTCATCATCCCCCTCCTCCTCCTCCTCTTCCTCCTCCTCTTCATCCTCCTCCTCTTTTCTGCCATGCATCATCATCATCATCATCATCAGCGGAGGATGTAGGACCCTCGGCCTGCTCTCCGGGTTTGAATGGGACCGCCGCCTCGCGCTTTTGTCACTTGGCAATGCCACATTTTCTGGAGCTCAGAGACCCGGACCGTGCACGCGCCTCGGCGGACGGTGCCAGAGTCCAATGGACCGCGCGTTAGGCTTTAATTCGTGACTCTTTTTCGTGCCGAGCGGAGGGGAAAAAAGCTGAAACCGGGGCCTGGGAGGAGCCTCGGTCTCGCTCTCGTACATCGTCTCAGATCTGCGGACACCGGAGCGGATTGTCCTGCGCGCGCTGGGGGCTTTTTGATGGAGCTGGAGAACATCGTTGCCAATACGGTGCTCCTAAAAGCGAGAGAGGGTAAGTCCCGAGCCCACCGGTAATCGATTTAACCGGGTCGCACCGACCTGCCGTTTGCCTGTCTGAAGGCTTTCTCGTGATGTAATTGGACTTCCCTCGGCAGCCCAGAACGGACTGATGACCCTCCGGGGACCCAGAGCCGCGAATAAGTCCGAATTGTACGATAAAACGTTCAAACGTCGTTCGATATATTCGATTACATCGATTCTTCGTACGGTCCTACTTCCAAACGCCTGCTGAAAGCGTCCTGTGTCTGGATGTTTAGTCAGACTGACTTCGTAACGTCCTTTACCGTGTGTGAAACCTTCAGTCAGATTATTCGCAAGTACCGGTTCTAGTTAGCGGCGTATCTGAACGCTCCAGGATTGATTCTGGTCTTCAATCCGGGGTTAAATCCGCGGTAGAGCTCTGAGCTGAAGCAAAACATGACGTCCTGTTACACTGGAGTAGCGTTCTGTAGTCGTTTAGAATATGAACATGTTGTGCGGTATTTTAAAGGTTGTTTACGAGCTTGTTACCGAAAAGTGTTTGTTCCTGAACGTTCGGGATATTTTGAACAAGATTAAGACTGGTCGTCGTATGTTTATGACCTTCTGTACGTCGTGTGAAACCTTTGGGATCGGTTCTTCTTCGCGGCGTGTCCGAATATTGCAGCGTTGTTTCCGAGCTTTTATACGTTTTGGATCCCCGGTAGAACTCTCAGCTTCTTCGGAAGCCCTTAACCGAAGCGTGACGTGCTTTTGAACGCGTGTGTGAGGGTCCTCCAGAGCTCTGAGGCCAACATGCTGGAGCGTATTTTGAAAGTTTGCACATTGTTTACGATCTTTTGCACATAAAAAGCTTTATCCTAAACTTCTTGGACTTCTAAGTGAGAGGAGTCCTGTTTTAATTATTAATTAAATAATTTTAATAATTTAATTTAACATTCTCCACTGTGTGAAGCCTTCAGTCCGAATTTTCTGACATGAATCGGTTCTTTTTAGCGACTATAAGTTTGCAGCGTTGTTTCCGATTTGTTTGTTCGTTTAGATCTGCAGTAGAACCCTCAAAGTCCCTTTTAGCTGGATTCTCATTCCGTCCTCATTCAGAATGCAACATGCTGTAGCGTATGTTAAAAGTTTGTGATGTTTTTGATCTTTCTTACAGAAAAAACATTTGTTCCAGAACATCCTGGATTTTTAGCCTGATTAGACGGAGTGCATTGTATCTGATCTTTTAGCCTTCAATCCGAATTGTGTGACTTTGTACCGGTTCTTTGGATGTAGTGTTTCCGGTATTTAATTCGCTTTAAATTTGCTGTAGCTCTCAGTTTCTTCGTAAGTCCCCAAAGAAAACGTGACATACCTTTAAACCAGATTAACTGTTTAAGCAGCTTGTATTCGAACGCTAGATCTTTAATTCGGTTTATATCCGCTGTAGCTCTCTCAATTTCTTCGTAAGTCCCCAAACAAAACGAGACGTACTTTTAAACCGGATGAACTCACATTTAAGCGTCATGTATCCGTAGTCAGTCTTGTTTTGAAGTTTTACAACAGTTTCCGAAATTTTAACCCAGTAAATCCTGTCTGGCATCGTTTCTGAACTTTTATTTGATTTTAATCCGCTGTAGCTCTTTTGATTTTTTTCGTAAATCCCGAAACAAAACATGACGTGTGTTTAAACCAAATTAACTTGTGTTTATACGTGTTTAAGCGTGATGTTTACGTAGTTTGAGCCCGATCCTAGCAGTGTTTGTAGCGTATCCTGTGTGGCGGTCTTGTTTTTAACTTTTACAAAGCTGTTTCCAAACATTTAACCGATCTTTAGATCTTTAACCCTCAGTAGCTCTCGCAGCTGCTTCGTACATCCCCGATCAAAATGCGACAGATGTTATGCATTGTCTGTGAAGTTAACTCCGTTGTGTCCGATCTTTGTAACGCTGGCGGTTTTGTGTTTTATGGGCTTGTGCGTAATGGAATCCGGACTCCACTTCACTTCCTAGGTCGTTTACGTTTACCCTCCTTGTCCTCTGGTTCATAAAACCCAAAGGCAGAGACGATAAAGCCTGGTGGCCGGGCCCTCCGACGCCGCAGTGACCGCTACTTCCTCTTAGCCAGGCCATTATTCCTCAGTCTGCTCTCAGACGGGCAGCTCGAGAGCAAATAATACCCAGGGCAGGTTTATGTGGGTCCGGCGTTACACATCACGTTTATCTCACCCACACGCTCTCCTCAAACCACATCCAGGCCCTCGGTGATGTCATACAGGACCTGATTTAGGACTTACTGTAATCTGTAGACACCAGCCGGGGCGCTGGGAGCTATTTCGCGCCCGTATAAAAGCAGGGTCTAAAAGTAGGTGGAATGCGGAGGTGTCCAAATACTTTTGTATGTTGTTACTTGAGTGTGTCCATCACACAAGATCTGTGGATTGAACGATTGTCGCTAGAGGTGTCTGAACCCGGCGGTGCCCTCTGGCCGGGTCACGGAGACACGGTTGGCTCGTTTCGGGAGGCGTGAGGGCGAAATGCTCAGCGGTCGTGGGAATCGGATTCCAGAGAGCAGCGGAATGATTTTTTGGCTCAGCAGGAAGCGCATTAGTCTTCCCCTCTGAAGTGAGCTGGCCAGAGGAACAGAGGCCCCGTGGACGCGTCCTCCGGCGCCTTCTGTCCAAAAAGCAGAGACCGACGCCGGGAGCGTTTGGCTTTCTTCATCCAGAGCTTTACATGTCGTGGTAGTAGCACAGATTGTTTACGTCAACGTTAAAACAAACTCCGAAAGTTCTCCGAAAGATCTCACTGGTCCTAAGAAGACAAATGCCAGGAAAAACAAACGCGTTACAGATGGAGAGGTGCTGACAGGGCAGATAAAATGGCCTGATTGAAACAGATTTTTGTCAGGAACGACAAATACTTTAGCAGTGTAGCTCTCGGCTCTAAAGTGTTCAAAAGTATTTGGACACGTCTTGAACTTGAACTACCGCCATGTCTTTGGCCATGTAATCGGTGACGGCGTTTATTTTCTCATTGTAAGAGAAGGATCCCTATAAGGTGTGCCGAGTGTGCTTTTGAGCTGGCTTGTCCTGATCTTCATGTTCTGCTCGCCGGTTCGTTGGCAGATGCTGAAATAAGTTAGTGGAGCTGTCTTTAATGATAACTGATTTCCGATATAGTTTGCAGATTGACATCTTTTGAGCAACGTCTGTCTTTCCGAAGCCTGTTTCCGTAGTCACATAATAGTTAGGACACTTTGCACATAGCGTTTTATTTTCATTTACACTCTTATTCAGTCGTTCGGATCTGACACTTACCCAAACGGCTAGGGGACATGTGTCAGTCCTTTTGAGACTGCAGTTCTCTTTTCTGTCAGCAGGTGTCGGAAGGGTTCGCTCAGTTCGTACTAGTTTTCTGCCATTCAGATGTGACTTGGATAACTATAAGACAGATTTTAGTTGATACCCCATTTAAAACATGTTGTTTATTCCTTAAACAAATTGATAGTTTGAGCTGAAAATCAATAAATGTTACGATATATTGGTGTATCGATTTTATTGTTATTTTATGATTTGAATTTCCTGTTAGAATTCTTAAGACTTCGGACGTTAAGGCGAACAGACGCTGATCGGATGGGCATTACACAGCACTCACCTGTATGTCGTAACCTGTGTCGTGTTTACCGTGTTATATCGTAACGTAGTTTTTGTGTCATAACATATTTATCACGATTTTATATATGGTATCATGATATACTGGTATCGGGATATAATCGTATCGTGACCCATGTATCGTTATATAATGGTATTGTGATGTAATGGTATCGTGACATGATCATATCCGTACAAGTCCTAAAAGTCGATAAAGAGAACCCAGTTAAAGAAATTAAACATTCAAAAAGTAAGAGTATAATTACAATGTTATAGTTTTCCCTTTAAAGCAGAAGCGTTACATCTGGGGAAAGGAAAATGCTGCCTCCTAGAGTAAACGCCTTATTTAATCTGTGAAACATGGTGGTGGTGGTATCACGGTTTTCTGTGTGGGGAATTGGCATGTTGGTTGTTGGGGTGTTGGTGTGTTGGTGCATTGGGTGTTGGCATATTGGTGCGTTGGGGTGTTGGGTGTTGGATTTTTTGGTGTTGGGGTGTTTGGTGTTGGCACGCTGGGGCGTTGGCATGTTGGCATGTTGGGTGCTCTGGTATTTCTGGTCGGTGCAGGTCGGCGATCACGTCCTCCAGTACAGTACTCCCATTATACGAGTCGTACTTAGTCACCAGTGTCGCATTACCTCTCCAGCGTCACTACTCATAGCAGTATTACAGTCGCCGTGACAACCTGAGTCCCGCCCCCAATAGCCCGAAGGCGGAACGTTATCGGGAACGCGGTTTCACTTTGAGCATAACCCAATACGGGAGTGTTTTGAGGTTATGGAGTAACGTTCCCAATAAGATAATGAACTTTTCCTTTAAGGATTTTCCCTGCCAGGCTTCTCACGTTCCCTCTTGGACTCGGGCCCCACTGTGTCATCGTTCATGCTGCAGGATTACATAATCTTGAGTCAAAGAACCCGTTCCGCTAACCTCATGGCCTTTGTTCATTAATCCGAATCCGCCGGGTTTCAGACGTTCGGTTTCTGGAGATGGCACTCGATTGTTTTTCTTCCAACTTCCCATGGAATCTTAAATGAAGCCCTGGGGCCGGGCTCCACTGACGCTGTGCCAACGCTGGAGAGCCGAGCATCGCTCAGTGAAGGCTACAGTTTAAAGTATGCAAGTTTTAGCTCTGGCTTTAAGGCCTTAAAAAAAAACAGAACACGCGTTTATTATCGCCGGCCTTCACACCGAGTCCGAAACTGACGGATGTGACGCTGGGTAAAGTGTTTAATCAGAGCCGGTTGTAATTACTGCATTAAAATCAGTCGCCGGGCAGAACATCTCATCAGGAGCTCATAGGACGAGCAACAGGCTACCTCCAAAACATGGATCTTAAAGAAAAGATCTGGTGGAGTAGAACTGAAAGGCTGGAGAATGATGCAGATAAAGCTCACAGGGGCTGGAGGTAGGCGGGCAGGGTGGCATCAGTGGACTGGTGTCCTGGGCCTTTTTGTGGACTGGCACCCTGTTCAGGGGGCACAGACACTCCCCAACATCATGACCTGGCTCACAGAAATTGTGTTTGGGGGAACAGAAATTGATTAATGGAGTTGTGATGCCAAAATGAGGAGAATTTATTAAGAAATAATGAATGGACATGCGCTTTGATCCTCTTCAGCCCTTTCAGCATTTATTTGGTCGGATCTCTTGCAGGTCCGTCTGTCCCTCTGCCGATAAAATATGGTGTAAATATGGTACGAGCCAGATGGGGATTTGTGTATAAATAACTGGAGAGGTAACAGTTTGTGTAGCGTGTGTGTGTGTGTGTGTGTGTGTGTGTGTGTGTGTGAGAGGCTTCGGTCGCGGCGTCGCTCGCGTGTCGGCCGTTCCGGGGTTTGTTTCCGCGGGCCGTCTCCGTTCCAAACGTCCGGCTCCCTCTGGCTCTAGTCACAGCCTCGAACAGGAAGAGCAGAGTTTACACGACGCGAGCTTTGTTTACACGCCTCGGAAATCGCTGGTGCGGCGCCAAACTAAACCCAGAGCCCCTTAACCGTCTGCTGTACGCCGCTGATGATTTGAGCCGCTGACCGAGCCCGCTTTAAACGGTAATAGCATGACGTGTGATGTATTTACCGGCTCCAGGGTCCCGCTGGGACAGCCTTATAGCCGGGACAGGGGCTGCTCGGGCTGTCCACGGGATTCCTCCCACTCAGCCTCAGACCCCTCTTACCGGCATTAGTGGGGTTTGAGTTGTGTGGCTTTTTCCATTTCTCTGTTTTTATTCACGCAAATGTAATGTCAATGTTATAAAACGCTTGCTGTAAGTTAGCATCATTTTTTTCCCTTATTTTCAGATTTTTATAATTTTTCCTATTATTTTTAACGTTATTAATTTTATCGGTGTAATTGTTGCAGCACGTATTTTTATTGACACAAATTCAGTTTTCGTATTGTAAAATAGCATTATAATTCTTTCCTTTCATTTTCAGTTTTTTAGCATTTTTTTCATTATTATTTTTAACATTATTAATTTTATCGTTATTAAGTTTCTGTTGTCGGTGTAATTGTGGCAGCACGTATTTTTATAGACACAAATTCAGTTTCAGTATCGTAAAACACCTATTGTAAAATTGCGTTATATTTTTTTCCTTATCTTTTAATTTTTTTATGATTTTTATTGTTATTATTTCTATCATTATTAATTTTATCGTTATTAATTTATCTGTGTAACTGTTGCAGCATGTTGCTTTGTGGTCATGTCTGTTTGAATTCACATCAGCCTCAACACACACACACACACACACACACACGATAGTAGAGGCAATAGAGTGAGAGTGTGTGTTGTACATTTGGTATGTGCATGTTTGTGTCTTCTAACTGTTGTGTTGTGTTGTGTAGCCAGGGTGTGTACACTCAACAACACGGGCTTCATTCATGTGTCGGTGTCATTATGATCGATTCTTGCTCCCTTTTTCTCTCCGATCCAAATAACATGGGATTCGTTCTGCCGCCCTTAGCGCCAAGAAAAGTGTGTGTGTGTGTGTGTGTGTGTGTGTGTGTGCGCGCGCGCAGGAAGTGAGCAGGAATGTGAATCTGCCTCATAGTGATGCAACTTCAGCATCTGGCTTCAGCTAGTTTTCCTTTTTTCCCTCTCGTACAGAACATCGTTTCTTCCCTCGGCTCTCTCTCTCTCTCTCTCTCCCTCTCTCTCTCTCTCTCTCTCTCTCTCTCTCTCCCCCCCCCCCCCCCCCCCTCTCTCTCCCTCTCTCTCCCTCTTTTTCCCGCTCGCTTTAGCAGAGAAAGGAGAGAAAGCTCGGTTGTTATGGGTTACGGTTTGCGTTCTGTAATGTCTGGAGGGGCGCGGGGGTCCGATTACACACTCGCTCTGGAATTCACCCCTTACACACACACACACACACACACACACACACACACACACACACACACACACACACACACACTGCATGAGAGGGGAGGCGAGGCTGGGGAAAACGCTCTCAGGCAACTTTTAGGGTTCAGCATACCTCTGATTCCTCACAGACACACACACACACACACACACACACACACACACAGGACTAAATGTGAACCGGAAATCCACTCTCAAACTGAATCACATTCCTCAGCCGCCCATCCTGCCCTCCCTCAGGCACGCCCAGTTAATGCCCATCGGTTCATGCAGACCCAGCTGGTCCTATAAATGCCTGATTTGCGTTAAATCTGGCAACCGGGCAGGCCAAGGAAATGTTGACATCTGGTGGAGACATTCCGGGGAACCCGTTGCTTTGTGGCCGAGCCTTATCCTGCTGAACAATGCCAGCTGGAGGCCCTGCCATGAGAGGCAACACGTGTGGCCGCTGAGTTGTTAGTGTCCCTAGTATCACTACACTACACCAGCTGCAAACAGCAAAGGCACGATTGAAGGATCTCGAACCTGACCATTGTTGGACCCCAAACAGAACCTGGATTTGTCGCTAAAGGCACCATGGTCCCAGACTGTCACAGTCCAGGTTTCTCGTTCATACACCTCTGGTTGGGTGCATTATGTTTTTCGTCCATGAGTGTTATTTTTGGGCAAAACACTGCTACTTTAGGACAGAGTCTTGGCCCCAGGTGTACCACGGACTCCATAGCACCCCCATATGCCATTGTGTTGTACCTGACATATAGATTACCCACGTGTGACCCGTTTGGTAGGCGTGACATGTCTGGCGTTTTAACGTATTCCTCCTAGATGGTTCGTCCGATCCATGTGGTGTTTTGATTTTAAGTTGCGAAGGGATGTTTGATGTCTCGCACGCCGACAAAATGGCGAAACGATTCTTTCCCAGGTCTCGAAACTTCCCTACGCTTGCAGCTATGATGTTCCAGGCCATTGGACGGTGTTCACACGTTATAGCACCACCTCCTGACGGCAAGTAGCATTTTTTCACCGATCTCGCCTGTACTTCGTCTGATTCATAAACGAACTTTTCGTTGTGGTGTTGTCGCTGATGGCAGCTATATTTTCGAGATTATATTCATAACGTTTAAAGTTCGTTTATATTTAGAGTAGAGTTCAGTCCGTGTTTCATGCTGACGTTATAAAAGCCAAAGTCAACAGCACAGGTTTCAGTCATTAATCACGTTTATCTTTAAAATAATTAATCATCGGCCCAAAATGATCCGCGGTTTATGGGCGAGACGGAGATTTATAAGCCCTAAGCTTAATATCAGCACACACACACCTATCAAAGAGAGAAAAACGACATAAAAGTGTCTTGTTTCGTTTCGTTTTCGGGATTGTAAAGGTCCCATTGTGGACAGGGGTGGAATAAATATTGAAGCCGAACTTCTGCTTATTAAATATGACTAATAAAACGTTCACGATCCTCGCGTTATCGTCCAGGTCTGTCTTCACACGAGGAATTTTGTTCGGAGCAATTACACATTAACTTAAATGACCACACACACACACAGAGGTTTGTGTTACTGTATTTGTAAGGACCTCACTGATCATGTCTTGCTGTAGCCAAAAGCATTTAACCCTAATCCTCATCTCTAACCCTTAAACACAGCTGTAGTCCTGTTACCTTATGCAAAACCCTAAATCTTCTTCCTGAACCCTGTTCCTCTGTCTAATCCCTGACTTGAACCCTAATCCTAAAGCCACGACACCAGGACTTAATCCTGCAGTGGTTCTGTTCTGCTGGACTGAACATTGCCGATATTAAGGACGATAATGCAGCCTGAACCGTTTGGCGTACGGACCCGGTTCGAACATGGTTACGTAGGTAATCACGCTGTGGGGGGCGCTGTGTGGTTTGGGGTCGATCCCATTTGTCATTTTTAATAGATTTAAGTTTAAAATTGTAAAAATGTCCCACAGAAATGCCCTGAGGTGATGTTTATATTCAAATCTCAACCGACAAAATTCAAACTGTAACTGACAAAATTCAAATCATAACTGTCGTCCATGATGTCACCACAGAGCCCTCAGTGTGTGTGAGACTCAGTGACCTGTTATTACACCTTCTGCCATACACACACACACACACACACACGGCCAAAAGTATTGCAGTTCCTTCAGGAAATGTTGATCTTATTATTATTATTATGTTATCTTTATGTTGTCTCTCTATTTATTTCTCTTCTGTTTTTCTCTTCCATTTTTGCTATATATTTAGAAAAGCTGCTTTCAGATGATGCTCTGTCATAAAAATTGCTATAGAAACATTTCTATAAACACACAATTTTAAATTCCACCCCCTAATCCCTAACCAATATCCTGCCCCTAATGATAATCGTAGTTCTAAGCCACAATCCTAATCCTAATCATGTTTCCTTTAACTAATCCCTAACCCTAATACTAAACCTAAGCTCCAGTCTCTAATCGTTACCCTACATCTAACACCTAATCCCTAACCCTTATATTACTCCAAAACCCCAATCCCTAACTGTTATCCTATATGTAACTTCTAAACCCTAACCTTAATACTACTTCTAAACTCTAATCCTAATCTAATTTTATTCCTAATCTCTAACCCTAATATTACTCCTAAACTCTAATCCCTGTTACCCTACATCTAACCCCTAAACGTAACCCTAATATTACTCCTTAACTCTAGTCCCTAACCTTAATACTATTCTTTCGCCCTAAACCCTACTTCTTAAACCTAATCTCTAACCTTAACACTCTCCTAATCCCTAACCCTTACCCTTATCATACACCAAACTCTAATAAATATGTTCTCACATTGCTGTTTTCAGGTATTGCTAGATAGAAACACACACACACACACACTCTGCAGGTAGTAACAGGCTGTAACAGGTCCTGAAAGCTCCGGGGCCGTGTGAAGCGTGACGGTTGCATCATGTGTTTGAAGGAGTTGGCGTCACTCGGCGTGGAGGCAGAGGTGATCTAAAAATAATCTGCTGATCTACCTCTCGCTCTGCACAGAGTTACAGGCAGGTGGAACCGAACCGGCTCACGTCTGATCATCCTGATCCGAGTCCTGATGATGATAATAATACTGATAAGCTTTATTTATATAGCACTTTTTCAAACAACAGTTTACAAAGTGCTTTACAGGAGCAGACAAAGAAAAGATTTAAAAATGCAGTTAAAATCTAAACGGATAAAACATGAGCAAAAAGTCTCACCCTCCTCTTAAACCTGCTAAGGTCGTTCAGAGCCCTCAGGTTATCAGGAAGAGGGCGGGGCCACAATAAGGAAGCCCGCCTTTCCACTCTGTTGCCGGGCGGTCGGTACGACCAGCATGTTCCCTAACGATCATGTGACTGAGGTGCTGGGGAGCCAAACCATGGAGGTGTTTAAAAACCAGTAGAAGAACCTTAAAGTCATCATCCGATTTATTACAGAGAAGACCAGAAGGGCATCCCAGAGCCCCGACAGTCAGAGAGAGACAGGGAGTTAAAGCCCAACTGCAGCGGACACGTCCCAAATCACACGGCTTATTCACTACAGGGCCAAATATCAGTCTCCAGCGGACGCGTCCCAAACTGTACTCCCTTTGAACTATAGGGAAATATCAGTCTAATATAGACGTGTCCCAAACCACACACCTTATTCACTATGTAGTCCACTTAGCACAATCCTCAGCCCACGGTGGACGTGTCCCAAACCACATACCCTATTTATTGCCTGGACAAATATCTGTCGAATGTGGATGTGTCACAAACCACACTCCCTAATCACTGTAGGGGCAAATATCAACCAAATGTGGGCCCGGGCCAAACCACGCACCTTATTCACTGTAGGGCTAAATATTAGTCTGTGGACCTGTCCCAAACCACATGGCCAAATAGTCTATTATGGATGTGTCCTAAACCACACACTTTATTCACTATAGGGCCAACTCTCAGTTGAATGGGGACGTGTCCCAAATCACACACCCTGTTTACTATAGAACCAAATAGTAATTTAGTATGGACATGTCCCAAATCACACTCCGTATACACTACATGGCCAAGTACCAGTCTAATGTGGACATGTCCCAAACCAGACACCCTAATCACTATAGGACCAAATAGCAATTTCATATGGACGCGACCCAAATCATACTCCCTAATCCCTGTAGGGCCAAATGTCAGACGAGTGTGGATGTGTCTCAAATCATGCAACCTATACGCTGCACTATGTAGTCCACTTAACACAGTCATTTGTCAACTGTGTCCCAAACCACACTCCCTCTTTCTTGTGTGGCCAAGTATCAGCCTAAAGTGGACGTGTCCCAAACCACACACCATGTTCACTAAGTAGGGTGCATAAGCTTCACCAGTAACTGTCTGTGTGTCAGAAGTTACACTTTTCATTAGTTGGTGAACAATAAAACCATCATGCACCCTTTGTGGATGTGTTCCAAACGACCTGCATTATGCACTGTGTAGTCCACTTATCGCTATAGTTGATACAGTCCACTGTGGTCGTGTCCCAAACCACAGACCCGTCACCACCTTTGTTCCTGTACAGTATAGTGATGAGCCCAGCTGATGATCACTGATACAAGTGGTTTGGTTCTGCTGACTGATTTGGGACGTGGCCCACAGGGCAGAGTGGCCCCTCTAGCTGGGGCTTTGTGTGCTAGCGGGACCTGAGCGGGGTAATAAGCGCCTCTGAGTGGCTCCTTTGTAGGTTTTCAGTGGTGTTTCTTTCCCAGGCTGAGAGGCGAGGCTGTTAATCACTTCCACTCTCCATTAGACAAACTGACGGAGCTCTAAATCTCTCTCTCTCTCTCTCGGGCCAGAGCTCGCTCCCAAACACCCAGCACCTCGTACGTTTTCCTCGAGACGTTTCCGTCCTGCTGATCTGCACACTAAGTAGGGATTTCACTTCATAAAACTGTCACGCTCGTTACTCATGTAGTGCATTAAGAACAGCTCAGCGAGGGCGATGGTGCTTCTGTGGACTATAGAGTGAATAAAGGTGTGTGGTTTGGGACACGACCTCAGTGGACGGATGTTGTTTAGTTTGTGGACTATACAGTGAATAAGATTGTGTGGTTTGGGACAAATGCACAGTTAATGGTTATTATATGGACTATATAGTGCATAGGGAGACTAGCATATGTGGTTTGGGACAGGTCCACAGCGGATTGATGATCTTCGAATTGACTGGTACCGGTGTTTGTGTGGACTTTATAGTGACTAGGTTGTATAGATGGTGTGATTGGGACACGCCCACAGCCAAGTGATAGTGTTTATGTGGGTTATACTGTGATTAAGGTGTGTGGTTTGGGACACAGTGGACTGATGATGCTGTTTATATGGACTGTATAGAGAGTAGTGTGTGTGATTTGGGACAGGTCCACAGTGGACCAATGACAGTGTGCAGTGAGTAGTGTGTGATTTGGGACGGGTCTACATTGGATCTCCTGCCCATGTCTCTGTAACGAGGCTAGTTATTAAATGTCAGATGCAGGATTAATGAGGGAAGCGGAGCTAATTGAAGGTGGATGATCTGCTCTGAGCCTGAGGGAGGGAGGGCACTTCCTCTGATGCTCATCAGATCCGTGTTTTTCATGTTGTGATCTCATATCCAGCTCATCGGCTCGTGATGGTGCTTCATGGCTCTGAGCTGCTGCTGCTCTGAATAGAGGCTCTTATTGTTCGTAAGTCAGTGTTACACTGCTGGGTCAGTCACCATTTGACGTAACTCCCTCACTCCGAGCGTGACGTGTTAGGTAAATCCGAGGACTTCTCCCTCCAGGTGAGTTTCAATGTAGGCAAATCTAAGAATGCGGTCGACCTGAAACGCAAATAGTGCGAAGAGAAGACGTGACATCTCACACACACACACACACGGTCACGTAGAGGTTCCACTCACCCGACCTTAAGGTTCCGCCCTTGGCCCGTGTCTCCAGCCGAGGCCTTTGTTTGTGTCTTACGTTTGTTCAGCGTGTGCTGATCGGCCGACTCACGCAGAGCGGGAGCAGCTACGTAAAGAAACGTTTCCTGCTCGCGTCAAAACGTCTTTATGGAGAACGAGCTCTAACGTTCTGTGAGATGAAGGAAACTCTCAGACAGCTCAAGCCTGGTCAGGCATGCAAGGCTAAACCCTCACTCCCATGCGGAGAAGTCAAGTCGAGACAGTTATTTATGTTGCGCTTTTTACACCAAAGCTGCTCAGAGGCAGTGGCAAGGAAAAACTCCCCAAACGTTCTAGGGAACAAACCGTGGGGGGTCCAAGACTCAGAGACCTTGTAAAGAAAATCTAATAACTAAAATTTGAAAAGAATAATATATTAGCGATGATGCACGGGGCCTATGTCGTGGATAAGGAACTGAACTACCATCCAGGAGGCTGAGGGTTCGAGTGGAAGCTCTTGGACCCTTGATTAAGACCCTGTAACCCCTCAGTCGCTGGGTCGGACCTTGTTTGGTTAAGTGAGAACACAAATGTATCTGATCCCCCCCTGAGGTCGCCGTCCACGTCCAGTCATTTGAGTCC
Organism: Ancistrus triradiatus; assembly: GCA_025084515.1. Lineage (NCBI taxonomy): Eukaryota > Metazoa > Chordata > Actinopteri > Siluriformes > Loricariidae > Ancistrus > Ancistrus triradiatus. The sequence goes on along the minus strand of JAJAGP010000700.1, from coordinate 80,351 downwards.
TTTTTGATGGTGCTACAGGTAAATGGTCCTGCCTTCTTGGCACCGGAGCTTTGTGACCCAGACTGCACCTCGCCAGTCAGGACACGGACCAGACATCTGGATTAGAGACCCGTTTTAGAGGGCGGCACCCCCAGAAGGGTCCATAGGGCACAGGGACAAGGTCTGGGACTCGGACAGGTCTATGGACGATATATATCGAGGTGACATCAGGCGTTCATGGAGCGGAACAAAAGGCCTCTTCCTGCCATAGTCTGGCTCTCTCACACACACACACACACACACACACACTTTTAAACACGTAAGCAACACACACTCGCCTCACTCAGGGCTTTTCCTTGCTAATTTCCCGGTGCTCAGACGTCACCAGAGCTCCGGCTGTTTTACATGTGACGAACAGAGGAACGGACACACCCCTGCTTCTTCTGAAGGGCCTTAATTCCACACGGGGTAACTAATTCCAGTATTTCACTCCACGTGGATCAGCTTTGAATAGAGAAACTCCTTAATATCGGTTGAGAAATAATTGTTACGCATTTGAACCTAAAACACGCAGCTCCTCTGCTCACGTTGTTTACAAGCCGGGCTTGCCTGGACCAATATGGCCGACGCGTTGACGTGTCGCGGTAACGAGCCGAAGCAGCCCATGCCGCGTCTAGGACGGCGTTCTGATTGGCTCTTGGTGTGTGCGATCAGGTTTTAAGGTGGCTCTGGGTTTGGGTCACTGTTGGCACACCGGAGGATGATCCCTCACCTGGCCTCTCCTCCCTCAGGCAGAGCTAATCGTGTCTGCATGTAACAATCGCAAAGACCGAAAGGCATTCGGAGATAGGAGTCGTGCAGCTGTGTGTGTGTGTGATTTACAACAGTGCAGCTCTCTGTCTCGGGGTGTGTGTGTGTGTGTGTGTGTGTGTGTGTGTGTGTGTGCTGGACAAAAGAAACCGCAGTGTTTGGGGTGGCAGTTTACGGGGCGTGCAGTTTACTCCTCACACTCGTCACTCAGGGGAAGTTTGTGCTCGGCTTCCCAGAACCAGACAAATGGTTATTCTTTCAAACGCCGCCTGTTTTCCTTAGATTACACACAACATTTACATCTGCATCACACACACACACACACACACACATCATTCACAGTGTGTGTGGTGAACAGGCTTTTAAAAATTCTTTCCATTTTTAGGAAACGTTGTCACTTCTCTAACAGATGCAGTTGAAATAAAATCAGGAACGTTTGAAGATGGGTGTTAACCACAGCGTTTAGCACACGTGTGTGTGTGTGTGTGTGTGTGTTAGCCGTATAACACAACACAAGAACCGATTTTCTTTATCGAGTCCGTCCATCTTCATCCCGGTGAGAGCTGTGATCCCTAAGAGGAGAACATGCCAAACCCCGCAGGCCCAGAGGATGGAGCCTCGGTCCCTGTGACCCCGATGCTGCTCACCTGGATAATTTCACAATCCAGAAACACCTGGTTTAGCAAAGCAGCTGCCTGGAAGTGTAAGCAAGAGCGAAGCAGCATCGCATCTTCCTGACGGGCCTGGTCTTATTTCAAGGGATCAATGCTGCCTGAATAGGTTGCCTAGCTAGGGAAGGTGGTCCTGAATGGAAGACGAGGTTTGTGATGACCTTAACACAGCAGTTTTGTGATGATGAGCAGTTTGTGTGTGGGGTTTCTGGTTGACTGTGTGTTTGTGCTACAGTTGTGATTCAGGATGTGGGTTACTGGTCTGACAGGATGTGTGTGTGTGTGTGTGTGTGTGTGTGTGTGTGTGTGTGTTGGAGATGGAGATACCTAGGCAGATGCATCAATTGATTTTTCACTTCCTCTCTCTGATCATTTCCTCTGCTTTCTTCTGCCGCTGTGTGTGTGTGTGTGTGTGTGTGTGTGTGTGTGCGCTATGGGGTGGAGCAGCTCTTGCTTTGTTACACTTGTCAGACCCAAGCATCACGTCTCTGAAAAAAGTGTGTTAGGGTTTTAGTAAAGGTTAATCAAGGCCACTTTTTCAACAACGCACAATCGTAGGAGCTGACCCACAACTATAGAAGCTGTCGTACACCCTTAGAAACAAACCCACGATCTCTGAACCAGACTCACAACCATAGTCACTGACCCACAACATTAGGAACAAACCCACAACTACAGTCACTGACCCACAACTTTAGAAAGAAACCCACAACCCTATATGCTGACTCGCAACGTTTAGAGCCAGCTCACAACCATAGGGACCAACCCACAACTTTAGAATCAAACCCACAAGCCAAATCACTGACACAACATACATACGCAAACAAACACACACACACACGACTGTAGAATCTGACATACATACTTACGAACAAGCCCACAACCCTATATGCTGAATCACAACATTTAGAACCAGCTCACAATCCTAGTCGCTGACCCACAACCTTAAGCTGACCCACAACTTTTAGAACCAGCTCACAACCATAGGGACCAACCCACAACCTTTTAAACAAACCAACAACCCTAATCACTGACTCACAACTTTTGAAACAAACTCACAACTGTAGAATCTGACCCACAACCATAGTCACCGAGCCATGGCCGTATGTTCTGAGCCACAGCCTTCGAAGTCGCCCTGATATCAGTGTGTGTGTGTGTGTGTGTGTACGCGCGCTGGCGGTTTTGTTTTGTTAAAGCCCGGTTTCTGCTGGTTGTTGTGGCGCTGTGGAACCTGCAGGGAGCAGAGTGAGCAGCCTCTGTGGGAGCATTTCAGATTCATTTTGGGTTTCGATGCCAGGAGGGCATGACCCGTGCACATGGTGCCCCCGGTAGCTGCAGGGAGTTGTACTGAATGCTGCGGTGTAAGCAGCTGGATGATTGGGTCTCGGAGGAGGAGGGGGCGGAGCCTCTCACAGCAGTGACGGAGCCCGACCTCCCTCATCCCGCCGCTCTAAAACACGCGGGCCGCTGCTTCCCATCGACTGAGCTGGCGCTGTGCCCAGGAACGCTCCGGGAGCCGCCTCCCAAAGCCGCTGCCCGCGCTGCGCCCTCAGTCCTGGATCCGGATCGGAGCCGGAGCTGACGGGCTCCTCCGGACGAGCGTCGGGCTTCAGCGCTCGTGCTGGCTAACAGGAAGCGGCCCGTTACGGGAGATTAGTGCGGCTGCAGCGGCTAAAGAGGAAGCAGCTGGCATTTATGGAACGTCACTCATGGGTGGGACTGCTCGTGTGTGTGTGTGTGTGTGTGTGTGTGTGTGTGTGTGTGTGTGTGTGTGTGGGGCTATGCATAAACACACACGCCTTCCTGTGCGATCACTCCCAACACGTACCGACATTAAGCAAAGTGAATGAGCTTCATTAGAGCAGCTTAGGCTTAGCGTCATATAACATCTAAATCATTATTTACTGGGACACTTTTAAATCAAATCAAAACTGTGTTTCAGAATTTAATTAATACTTTTTCTGCTAAAATTCATAAGTATAATAGGAATTGTTGTTATGACTATGTTAAGTAAAGAAAATCGATTTTAAAAATTAAATTTTTTTCAATTAAAATAATATTGCTGGTGTGTAGTTAGTCATTTTAATGCTAAAAGTAATACAGATGCTTTAGAAATATGTTTAAAAATGGTTATTTAGTTGGAATATTTTTATAAATATATATTTATTAATATATAATTAAAATTATAACTAAAAAAAGGCTTGTATATTTAATTAGTATTTTTGACGCTAAATGTAATAAATATAATGGGTGCTATTTCCAGAATATTTTTATAGTTATGTAAAAAAAAAAAACCAATCAATTTTAAAAAGTTATTTGTATGTTAAAAGTAATAAATAATTTTTAGGAATGTGCAAAAAACCTAAATTAAAAATAAAGTTTTGATGCGAAATTTAATAAATGTAAGAGTTCTTTTTCGTATTTTTATAGACAGTTTTTTTTTTATGAAAGCGTAAAACTAAAGCAAAAAATGGCTTGTATGTTTAATCTATAATTTTTATGATGCAGTGAATACACGTAATAGATGTTAAATATATTTTTATAAATCTGTAAAAGTATAAAGTTAGTTTAGTTTCCGTACGTGTGGCCCGGGGCCGAGACACCTCCTTGTTCTCATGACACTTATTAAGGTATAAAGGCAGTGAATCAGGTAGGGTTCTAAATCGGATTAAAATGTAAGGTTTAACATTTAAACTAAAATTAAATGTCACTGTGTCTCACACACACACACACACACACACACACACACACACACTCTGTTGGGACTGACTCATGACTTGGCTGGGATTGATGGACGAAATCCTGACGCACATTGTTATGGATGACAATAAACACACACACACACACACACACACACACACACTGTCTCTTGCCAAGTGGTCATAAATGGTGCATGGCAGCACCTGCTTTTCTCTTCATCAGACTTTGTCCTCTTCTTGTAGCCGTGTGTGTGTGTGTGTGTGTGTGTGTGTGTGTGTGTGAGAGAGAGAGAGATGTTGACTTTGCAGGAGGAGTGTACTGAGGTGTGTGTGATGTCACTAATGAAGATGAAAGATGAGGAGGATTAGTGGAGGTTCCCACTGTACACACACACACACACACACACACACACACACACACACACACAGCGTCAGCGAGCTCCATGTAAAACCAAATACAAGCCAAAATAAATAGAGAAATCTTTTTATTGATTGAGATTGGAGAGCTGACGTAATGACAGTAAGAAATAACGTTAATGCAAATTTAAAATCATTCTAAAATCTAATAAAATAATTATATTGAAAACAAATGTAGATTACTAAATGGTACCATTATAAGTCATAGAATCATTGTTATGACGATCAGGTGTACTTGGGACATGATGCACTAAATATCTGTAAGAATCTAGTTTCAAATTTAAAGCCATTTTAAAAGCATGTAGCGTCCCTCTGAGCCCCCAGCCCGTACTCACAGCTGGAATAGCAGGGAAACGTAAACATCTGGATTATTGTCATTATTAGAATTCATATTAGGCTTTATGCTAACTTCAGTCATCATTTACTTAATACACAATCGTTATTGTTATTAGTCTTACTGCTAATTATAGGAACATTTTAAATGATTTAAAGTGTCAGAAAATAAAATCCAAACTTTTTAGAAATGAAATGATAAAATTAATAAATGTAATATGTTTTTTTAACTAGTATTTTTTATAAATGTGTTTTAAAATAAAACTCTAACATTAAAATGCCTTGTATATTTAATTAGTACTTTTATTTAAAAATGAATAAATGTAATGGGTGTTATTTTTATGAATGTGTTTAAAAAATAAAACTCATTTAAAAGTAAAATGGTTTATATATTTAATTACAATTTTCTTACTAAAATTAATAAATATATGTTTTTGAATATTTTCCAAAATATGTCAAATAAAATAAATAAAATAAAATGGCTTGCATATGTAATTATTTTTTATGCAAAAATTAATAAATAAAATGTTATTTTTAAAATATTGCTATAAATATGTTTCAAAAATAAAACTTGTTCAAAAATGAAATGGTTTATATATTCAATTAGCCATTTCTATGCTAAAATTCATAAATATAATACATGCATTGTTTAAAATATTTTTATAACTGTATTTAAATAAATATTTTTTTACATTTTTAATTACTATTTTTATGCTAAAATTAATGAGTATAATTTGGACTATTTTAAAGAATGTTTTTATAATTATGTTTAAAGCAATTAAATAGGAATAAAAAGTTATGTATTTTTAATTAGAAATGTTTATGCCTAAAATTAATAAATGTAAAATGTATTAGTTTTAGAATATTTTTAAAAATGTTAAAATAAAATTAAATGAAAAAAATGGCTTGTATATTAATTTGTATGCTAAAATTAATAAATGTAATTTCTTATATTTATTAATTATATTTATTTTTAGTGTTATTTTTGGAATATTTTTATGAATGTTTAAAAAATAAAACTCATTGAAAAAGACAACGGTGACATATGGGTTATATGTTATCTTGTGAATATTTGTGTAAATACATTAAACTCAATTTAAATATAAAATGGCTTGTATGCTAAAACTAATAAATATAGTTTTTTTTTATTATTACAGTATTTTGTAAACTATGTCAAAAAAGAAAAAAGAAAATGGCTTGTGTATTGAATTAGTCATTTTTTAAAAAATATTTTATAAATAAGTGTTTGAAAAATAAAACTCAATCAAAAATTGATTTGGATGTGTGTGTGTGTGTGTGTGTGTGTGTGTGTGTGTGTGTGTGTGTGTGTGTGTGTGTGTGTGTGTGTGTGTGTGTGTGTGTGTGTGTGTGTGTGAGTGTGTGTGTGTGTTCAGACGCTGGTTAATGGCCAAACGAAAATCATAAAGTTAAACCAATATTTTCCTTGTGTTAGCTCGTAGCTTGCAGGCGTCAGGACTCGGATCACTGATCCAGCTGGAGTGTGTAAAATAAATAATTAGTGTGTGTGTGTGTGTGTGTGTGTGTGTGTGTTATGGAAGGAGTTACACACACACACACTCTCTCTCACCATGATGTGGAAATGTTCAGTAATAAATGAGTAGAAGCTGAACACGTCACGTTAGCCGGGGCTTTAATTACAAACACCGCGGCGGCGCTGCTCTTATGGCGGTCGGACTGTGGGCTCTGTGGCTTACAGGGGTTACAGATGTTAGGGTACGAGCCGGACCCCGGACTGAGCCGCTGTGGGGTACATTTTTGTACAGAAGTCAAAATCAGGCCTCCAGAAGTCACTTTGTATTTCTATTTTAGAAAGACTGTGTGTTACTGCAGGTACATAATCTAATCCTGATCCCGAAAGCCTAATCTCTAAATCCTAATCTCTAAATCCTAATCCCTAAATCCAATATGTAATCATCAGACCCAATGTACCTAAATCCTAACCCCTAACTCTAAATCCTACACCTGACACTAAACCCAAACCCTACATTTATCACTTACACTTTCCTAATCCCTAACATTACACCCTATCTCTACAAACTTCTCTACAACCTGCACCTAACCCTAAATCCTAACTGTAAAATCTAGACTTAACCCTAAGTTCTAATCGCTAACCCAAATCTTAAACCTAAATCATAACCCCTAAACCTGTATCCTAACACTAAATCCCGTAGCCTAAATCTTAAACTTTAAACCCGAAGTGCACAATTTTCTCTAAAACCTACACTTAATCCTTTATCCTAACTATAAAACGTAGACTTAACCCTACACTTAACCCTATATTCTAACCCTTGCCCTACGATTATCTCTAATCCTTAATCCCAAACCCTAGCCCTGCTGACTCTGCTAAAATCCCTGCTAAATGTTTTTAAAATAAAGCCTTTAATTTAGGTAAAATGCATTTTAGTGTCTACGTTTTTCACATATTTCTATCGTTTATTGCTTAAGATCACACACACACACACACACACACACACACACACACGCACACACACACTTTTCGTCCAGGACTGAATGACGTACTGCGGCGTGTCCCCGTGGAAAACTCGGTATTCTTCGCTGTACTGGAAGTCCTCTTCGCTCGGGCTGTGTTCCAAATCCAGTAGGGGAACGTCCCGAATCTCCCTGCCAGACTGGCTTTGAGTAAACGAACGTTCAGCAGAGGATCAGCCTCAGTCAGATTGATGCTCTGCGGTGACTTTATTGCCTTTGCATTCTCTTTGTTCCTCCCTGTGTGGTTTCATTCAGGATCCTGTTAGGAAGTGTACAGTGTGTGTGTGTGTGTGTGTGTGTGTGTGTGTGTGTGTTTTTACTCTCTCAGGAGTGTGTGCATATTTTAGCCTGCGCTCAGGAACATGTGAAGGTAGCAGATGCTGAAGCGTTTCCATCTGCGCAGTGAGATTTCCTCGGCCACTGAACCCACCTGTGTTACACAATTAAACACACAACCTGGTTTACACAGCTGGATTAAACCTCTGTCTCTCTCTCTGCCGTAGGTGGAGGTGGAAAGCGGAAAGGAAGGAGTAAGAAATGGAGGGAGATCCTTCGCTTCCCTCACATCAGCCAGTGCGTGGAGCTGAGCAAAACCATCGGTAACACAATCATTACACACTGTAACACACAGTAGCTTCTGGTACTTTCACACTTTATCATTTGTGTAGAAGAACAGTGTGTAACTGTACAGAAAGTGTGTAACTGTACAGAGCTGCAACAAAGGGTAAAGTTTGTAACAGATTTAAAGATTTATTACATAACAGAAAGTGTACAACAGTAGAGAGGGTTACATGTGTAACAGTAGAGTTGTAACAGTACAGAAAGTGTGTAACAGTAGAGAGGGTTACATGTGTAACAGTAGAGTTGTAACAGTACAGAAAGTGTGTAACAGTACTGAGAGTCAAGTGTGTAACAGTACTGGAGGGAAAGTGTGCAGTACTGTAACGGTACTAAAGTAAAGACTTGTGTAACTGTACTGATACCATAACAAACCAGGCTTAAAGTCTGTAGTGTTACACAATGTGATGTGTGTTAGGGCACAGATGTGTAACAACGCAGAAAGTAAGGTGTATCGGTACAGAATATTTTAGTTCTGTTACACAGGTGTACTGTTACACACATTACCTGTTACACCTGAGCTTTTTCACGTCTGTAACACAACAGCGTGGTTACACACTGTTACTGTGTGTGTGTGTGTGTTACAGAGAGGGATTACTCGAGCCTGTGTGAGAAGCAGCCCATAGGTAGATTGCTGTTTCGCCTCTACTGTGAGACCAGACCTGAGCTGCAACGATGCATTCATCTGCTGGACGCCATGGTACGTACGAACACGCACACACACACACACACACACATGCTAACTTGAGCTTTTGAACTCACACCCTCGTCGTGGTGCGATTTTTTTCACTTCCTGCCTGCCATTTCCTGTGAGTGCGCACCCATAAGAAGTGGCCCTTCCTCTCATTTATAAGTTCCAGGAAAGCAGAGGCGGAGCTTCATCGATGCGATTCGCATCTGAACTTCGGCTGAACCTGACTGTAACAGCGGCGTAAGTTAAAGCCTCCGTCCCAAACCTGTTCACGCTCCGTCTCTGACCGGGGGTTCGTGTCCGAGTCGAGTGCTCTTCACCAGCTGCCCCTCTTCACTGCGCTTGTGCCCAAACAAAACCAAACGCTCGCACAGTTCCCTCCGTCAGAATGATTCTCGGCCCCTCCCACAGCTCCGGGTGCTGCTGCTCAGCCCGGGTGGGTGACCCTCGTGTGCCAACCTCTCCTCAGGGAGAGCCCTCGTACGAGACGAGCACAGGGCTCAACGTTACTGAATCGCTCCCAGAAGTATTAGGCCACCATTAAATTTGTTGTTTTAACGATGTTATAATGACCATGTTTTTTATATTTGTATATACATATATATTCCACTGATCTTCATTCCAATTTCTGTGGGCTTTAGCATATCCACTGTAATACATACAGGACACAATATATACAATCTATTCCACTGTACCTCATTACACTTCCAATATATTCCTTTTTTTTGTGTGATTTTTATTACTGCATACAAGTGTGTGTGTGTGTGTGTGTGTGTGTGTGTGTGTGTGTGTGTGTGTGGTCAAACCGTTGCAGCAGTCCTGTTGTTTTTACAGACTGAATGTGTTAGCACGTAAGAGACGTGCATATGTTCGCTTGTAAAGTGTGTGTGTGTGTGTGTGTGTGTGTGTGTGTGTGTGTGTGTGTGTGTGTGTGGACATACCATAAGGAATGAGCCTGGGGTGGCATTCTGAGGCCCCTTCTGACGTCAGAGGCAAGCGGGATCTCATCTGAGATGGTGCCCTGTGTGTGTGTGTGTGTGTGTGTGTGTGTGTGTGTGTGTGTTTGGTATAATCCAGTATGTTATTGTGTTATTTGGTTTACCGTAATTGATAGTGGTTTGTGAGGCAATATCAAAGCGTATTTATACAGAAAGAGTGTGTGTGTGTGTGTGTGTGTGTTAGCGGTTTGCCTGTAGTGTGTGTGAGACAGTAGTTTGTCTGTATAGTGTGTGCATGTGTTCTAAGTGTGTGATAGCATTGTATGTCATTGCAGTGTGTGTTAGTGTGGATAGTGATGTTTGTTTGTTAGTAGTGTGTGAGCAGTGTGTCGTGGTAGTTTGTTTGTGTAGTGTATGAGTATATATAGTGTGTGTGATAGTTTATCTGTGTGTGTGTGTGTGTGTTAGTTAGCATTCTTTCCTTTCGGTTGCCCCTGCCCTTTTTTTAGACGACTGTATGGTCGAGTGCTAAGAGGAATGGAAAACATTCGCCACACACACACACACACACACTCACACACACACACACTCTCCTGCTATGGAATGACGTTGGATGTGTGTGTGACGCTGCTGCCTCGTGCTGCGGCTCTCCTGGACTCCGCAGAATCCTGCCGTGTTGACGGCCTGGTTGCTAAGCAACCAGAGGTCACACACCACGGGCATCGTGGAGCATATGCTTACGCGTGTGTGTGTGTGTGTGTGTGTGTGTGTGTGTGTGTGTGTGTGTGTGTAAGTAACAGGATGAGGGCAGGTGGTCCAGCAGAGAGTTTTGCGTAATGGGATCTGCTAAGAGCAAGGATGATGGAGTGTCATCACACACACACACACACACACACACACACACACACACACACACACACACACGGACGGACGCGCGGTGGGTTGTGTAATCGTAGCTGCTGCTCCTTTGTTCATCCCTGCTGTGTGATAGTTGTATAACATAGTGTTGACTATTTTATATACCGCATTGTACCACTGTTAGTTCCATCCCCCGATCTGATTGGCTGACAGCCGTTCTAGCCGTGACATCACTAGCCGATAATGGCAGCCTGACCATAGTATAGGTATTACTGCGTCACCTGCACACACAACCCGGCAGCTACACCAGCCAGAACAAATCAGCAACGTTCTAATGACACAAGTAAAACATGGCAGAAATGAAAGCTGTAATTCGTTTATAAAGTCTGTTGGTTTTGAACACGATTTAAATTTGGAAGCTGAAGCTACTAATGACCGACCTGAGCCAAAGATTTATCACCTTAAGGATTTGGAAGCTCTGGAAAAGCGAAACAAAGTCAGTCCTTTAAATCAGTCTCGGCTCTTAATGGATTCACAGCTCGACTGAAGATCAGTTTGAGTCCCATCACCAAAAATGACTAACTGAACTGAACTAACTAACATTTCTGACTGATCAGATTAAAACTAGATCTGCTTTCTCCTGAAGGAACGACATCAGAGCTTGAAATGTGGTAGAAGTAGAAAGAATGTGGGTTTCTGTCCATATATGGGTATGACAGTGTGTATGGAGCCACAGAGGGGGGAGGGGGGAACGTGAGCACCTGCTCTGACTCTGTGAGAAAGTTGTCAGTTATGGTTTGAATGTTAGTTTGAATTTTGTCGGTTGAGATTTGAGGCTAAACATCACCTCAGGGCATTTCTGTGGGACATTTTTAATGTTTTAAACTTAAATCTATTAAAAACGATGAATCAGATCGACTCCAGAATCGGACCGGCACCACACAGCCTGATTATCTACGTACCGGAGTTGGAACCGTGTCTGTATGTTAAGCGGTTTGGCCCGGATTAATCACAGAAATGTACAGAGCTTCCCTATAAACCCTGTATAATGAATAACTCCCTCTAACTCATTTAGAGTCACTAATCAAGCAGCAGAAATTATAATGGGATCCTGTACTTTGGTTCTAACACTGGGATCTCACTCTGATTTGTGTCTGTTTGTAGAACAGTGCATCTTAGTAACATGGAATGGAAATAAACTTTCTTTTTAATAAATTAAAGCTTATCAATTGATATATTTGTTTATTTTCTGTATAATAAACAGTTATTGGGAAATTCTGTTCCCCGACTGGTAGGGCTGAAGCTCGTAGTCCGATGATGTTTTAGCAGCGGGGGAACGATGGAGTGGAACGATTTTATCTCATGGAATGGTGATAAACAAATAGTTTTTCTGTCCTCTTTATGATAAGTGCGTGCTGTTACATGTAGATTAAAGCATTCAGTGATGAGTAAAAGATCTGAGCACGTCTTCCACCACGGCCACGGTTTTTCCTTTCGTCCTCGGGACTGTGTACTCACAAGTGGATCCTGCCAAGTCCATGCTAAGAAGTGCGCAAGTCTGAACCCCGTGTACTCGGTAATCAGAAACGTCCCGGCTCTCCTCCCACAGCCCAAAGACGTGACCCGACATGACCTTACACGTTAGGCTAATTGATTATGCTAAATTGGCCCGATCCGGGTAAGTATGACTAGTTTTCGATGTATCCCTGTGTCTGTCGTTAAAATGGCCATCGATGAATAAACCAAACAAACAACCAAACCAACCAACTAGCTTAGAGTGAAGAAGTCAATAGATGAGCGACGAAACGTTTCTCCAGATGAACTGATTCAGCTTTCTGGGAAAGCTGCTTTACGCAACTCTATGGCTCTGGGGTTATCGACGGCCTCGTTGTCGTCGTGGTAACCGTGTGATTTCGTAACGTTTAGGAGGACTACGAGGTGACGCCGGACGAGAAGAGGAAGAGCCGCGGAGATCAGATCATCAAGAAGTTCCTCACCAAGCAGGTAGGCCTCGTCTAACACGTGTGTGTGTGTGTGTGTGTGTGTGTGTGTGTGTGTGTTTTGGCCCCCTGGTTAATCGGATTGGGCTGTGATGTGTGTGTGGGTGTGAAATTGAGAGTGACTACGATTTCTGTTTGTGAGAAATGAGACGTGGTGCTGAACTCGGGTGCTTACCTAACCACAATCTGTGTGTGTGTGTGTGTGTGTGTGTGTGTGTGTGTGTGTGTGTGTGTGTGTGTAGTCACCAGAGTGTGTGGATGTGGTTGAGGGCCTGGCAGAGCGCTGCAGAGAAAATCTCGAACTGAGTCCATGCAAAGAGATCTTCAGCGACTGCCGCAAGTAAGAAACACACACACACACACACACACACACACACTTTAGGACGTCTGACGCTGTGTGTACGTGAGGATCCTCCCCTTATCTCTGATCTGATCTGACTCCTGCACATTTTTGCTTTCATGTCCACCTGATGGATGATGTTTAAAGTGAAATCCTTAAGATTTCGCAAACGGCTCCTCACAAACCGTCCGTCCCAAACAGAAAACGCACACGATGTTCTGCCAGAGCAAGTCTTTGTTTACGTCCCTAACGCAGGAAAAAACTTTATAGCTACCGGTTTAGCCGGGGATTCGGGTGAAAACTTAGGGCAGCATATTAAAGGACACAGTGGGCGTGGCTTTGACTCCGTACTATTGGTATACCAAGTGACGTTCTGCGTAACAGCTGAGCTGGATGCTGGCTCTTTTGCCTCTACCGACACTCTCCGTTTCCTTAAAAGTTATCTTTTGTTTCATGAAGGGATTGATTATGAGGAAATGTTTTTTATTTTATGTCTAACTCAATCCGCGAATAGCAGTCAGGGGATAAGAGGGACGACCAATCAGAACGCCCCCTCACACCTGAGACAGAAAAACGGGTGCAAGGGAATTGAGTTTATTTTTTGAGTCTTCCACATTATCCTGCAAGTACATTTTACATCTATGTCAAATAAAAAACAATTCAATTATTTTATAACGTATAATGTTTTTGGTTTTTTCAATAAGAAAAATGCATTCTTTTGTATAAAATTATTTAATTTATGCGCAGGTGAAAGAAGAGTGCCAAAATGAATAAAAAACTGCTAAAAACGCTTGAAAATGTTTCATTTTGTTTGGTTTCGGCCACAAGTTTTCATTTGGGTGCATGCGTGTATAAATGATGTCACTGTCTGAGCACTACGGTGCTTGTTTGCCAGTCTAACCGGCCTGTTCCCGCGTGTGACTCCTTCCAGTCTCTATTGTTTGCGTGAGGCTTGGTGCTGGGTCCTGTGGTGTTGTGTTTAGTGTTTGTGTTTGTGTTTGTGTTTCAGGGCTCTGCACGATTACCTGAGCGTGGCTCCGTTCTCCGACTATCAGAACAGCATGTACTTCGACCGCTTCCTCCAGTGGAAGATGCTGGAAAGGTTCGGCCCCCAGTCCTGACGTCGCAGCGCTCCGTTGGCCGCTTCGTGTGCGCGCTAACGGCGTGTGTTTGTGTTTGCAGGCAGCCCGTCACTAAGGACACGTTCAGGCAGTACCGCGTCCTGGGCAAAGGGGGATTCGGAGAGGTGACTGCTTCCTCATGTCTCACGCAGTGTTTAGGAACTCTTAGGGGTGGAAATATCACATGGCACAGAGCCAGAGTTCCCTTAGTCATTCATCAATCTGGAAAGGTCTGCGACTTCACAAAAGAAGTGTAGTTTTGTGTAGAATTATTATTAGGAGTAGTCTAAACAATGCTCATATTTCCCCATTAACTGTATTAACTTACCTTAAGTTCACCTGAACATTTAGGAACGCTTCAGGTCCAGTTCCCTCAGTCGTTCATCAACACAGGAAGAATCAGAGTCCGCAGGTGGTGTGTGTGTGTGTGTGTGAGATGTACTGTACTGTATTGTGGTGTTGTCGTGACGGCGCGCGTACCTGTACAGGTGTGTGCGTGTCAGGTGAGAGCCACAGGGAAGATGTACGCCTGTAAGAAGCTGGAGAAGAAGAGGATAAAGAAGAGGAAGGGCGAGTCGATGGCGCTGAACGAGAAGCAGATCCTGGAGAAGGTCAACAGCAGATTCGTGGTACGTAACTCCCTCACAGCTTTATGCATCTATTAATGTCATTTGTTACAATTTAATTTATACTTTATTTTATGTATTTTCAGCAATTTTGTTATTAAATGTAAAATTTCTATTTACTTTTTTGTTTTATTGTATATATTTATAACTCTATAATTTTTATTAAATAGTTTTTCTTTTTTGCAGTTTTTATTTAATTTTAGCTTTTTACATTTGGTATTTTTTCTTTTATTTAGTAATATATGTTGTTTATTTTAGTGATTAAAATTTTTACTAAATTTTATGTTTTTAATTTAGTTTTTTAAATATATTTGTAGCTATTTATGTTTATTATGTTATTTCTTTCCACTGTTATATTTTAGAACAGAGTTTATTTTTAGATATTGTTTTTTATAAATTTAAAATTTAAAATTAAATATTTATTTGTTAAAAGTGTATTTAGTTTGATTTTAGCTATTCATTTTTTTAATTAAATGTAACACACACACACATAAAGATATGTAAATATATATATATATCTTTTTTTGTTTTTGTAGCTTTTTAAATATTTTTTAGGCTATTTATTTTTATTACATTATTTCATTCTATTATTATTTTGTTACAGCAGAGTTTGTTGTTAGATTTTTTTATTTGTAATTTTTTAAAATTGAATGTTTAATAATTTATTTTATTTGTTAAAATTTGTAGTTTTTTATAGCCATTTCATTTTTTATTAAATTTAATATTTGATTTTTTATTTAGCTTTTCTTTACTTTAAGTACATTATACATCAGGGTTTATTTATAGATATTTATTAAGTTTAGTTTAGATTTAAAAACATTTTTTATTATTATTTATTTATTTAATTTCATGGCATTATTTTGTCACATCAAAGTTGATTTTTTAAAATGAAATTTAATGTTTTAATTAATTACATTTTTAGTTATTAAATTTTTTTATTAAACTAAATGTTTTTTTTTTTTAAATATAGGTTTTATATCTTAATGTAGTTATTTATTTTTAGTACATTGTTCCATTACTTTATTTCATTACATTACATTCTAGTTTTTTAGATTTGTTTTAATGAAATGTAAAATTAATTATTAATTATTTAATTAATGAATGTAGTTTTGATATATTTTTTAGCTATTAGTTTTTTGTTAGCACACTCACTTCTGTTCCCTCTCCATGTCTGTCTGTTGGGACGTGTCTCATTCTCACGGCGCCCCCTTCACTCGTGCCCTAGGTGAGTTTGGCGTACGCGTATGAAACCAAAGACGCTCTGTGTCTGGTGCTGACCATCATGAACGGAGGTGACCTGAAGTTCCACATCTACAACATGGGCACGCCGGGCTTCGAGAAGGAGCGCGTGCAGTTCTACGCTGCCGAGATCTGCTGCGGCCTCGAGCACCTGCACCGCGAGTCCATCGTCTACAGGTGCGCGCGCACACACACACACACACACACACACACCTCAACAAACGCCTGAAGTCCATCCTCCAGTGACGTGGCAGCTTTTAAGCCTGGTCCGATCATGACTCACGTTCACGTTCTGTCTTGTTGCAGGGATCTGAAACCGGAGAACATTCTGCTAGACGATAATGGTAAGTCCTGCTGCCGTATCGGGGATTAAAAGGCCGTCCTTACGATAATCGGGTCTCTGATCTCGGTCGTGTCGCCTCTCTGCCGCAGGACACATTCGCATCTCGGACCTGGGGCTGGCCATCAAAGTGCCTGAGGGAGAGGCCATCCGGGGTCGAGTGGGCACCGTGGGGTACATGGGTAGGTCGATTAAGGCTAGGTCCGGGCCTGAATGCGGGCGCGCTCTGACCGGCGTCTCTCTGATTGCTCTGCAGCTCCGGAGGTGATCAATAACGAGCGCTACAGCATGAGCCCGGACTGGTGGGGTCTGGGCTGCCTCATCTACGAGATGACGGCCGGCCGCTCGCCCTTCCGCGCCCGCAAAGAGCGCGTGAAGCGGGAGGAGGTGGAGAAGCGGGTGCAGGAGGAGGAGGAGGAGTACAGCGACAAGTTTACAGAGGACACCAAAGCCATCTGCAGGATGGTAACGACTCGCACTTCATTATTTCCTAATTAGGCTCCATGTTTCTGCTCAAAAAAGAACTGTTAGATCTGTAATGAGGCCCTCTGTACGGAGAACGGGCTCTCATGGAAATCTGTCTCACTAATTAGGGAATGCTAAATGATGCTGATCTATTAGTGAAGCAGCTCACTGCGGATCCTCTAGGGAGCATTTGACTCTGGCCTGCCCCCTGGTGGATCTCAGCGTGTACAGCCTTAACAAAACGAAACGAGAACCAGTTACATAAACCTAAACAGAACACGGATCAGCAAATTCTCATCTATAAACCTTAAATCTTACGAGTAATGGGTGTGTGTGTGTGTGTGTGTGTGTGTGTGTGTGTGTCTGTGTAGCTCTTAGCCAAAGACCCTAAGCAGAGGCTAGGCTGTAAGCCGGAGGGAGCAGCGGAAGTTAAAGCTCACCCGTTCTTCAAAAACATCAACTTTAAGAGACTGGAGGCGGGAATTCTGGAACCTTCCTTTGTGCCTGATGTAAGTCCACTATACTTCCATTATATTCCATTATGTTCCACTCTATTCCACTGTGCTCCCACCATACTCCACTATATTCCACTATAGTCCATTATACTCCATTATTCTCCACTATAGTCCATTATTTTCTAGTACAATGCATTATCCTTGAGTACAAAGCAGTCCTCTGTTATACTCGGTTATATACAGATATATATATATACACTTTATACTGTTAATACTCTCTGTTATACCCTAATACACTATGTAATACTTTTACACTCTAAAATACTCTATAATAAATACTAACCGTGTGTTGCGCCCCCTGCAGCCCAGAGCGGTGTACTGTAAGGACGTTCTGGACATCGAGCAGTTCTCCACTGTTAAAGGAGTGAATCTGGACCAAACCGATAACGATTTCTACTCCAAGTTCGCCACTGGCAGCGTCTCCATCCCCTGGCAGAATGAGGTGTGTGTGTTTTGTGTTTTAAACTCTAAACAACCTCCATAACTTCCTGCATTATTTTTAAATTACATTCTATAAACCATGTTGTATCATTATAGCTACAGACAGTTCTACTAAATAATAACGTATTTGAATATTTATATTTATGGTTTTTATACGTTTGTAAAAGTAAGACTGTGTTGTACCAAAAGAAAATAATGAAATACATGTATTATTATTATAAATAAACATAATAAACATAAATATTATTTATATTTATTGTAAAAACATGTATGTACCATACATTTTTAAAATATTAAATAATTAATAAATATTGCAATAAAAAATAAATAATGTAATATAATGTATTACAATATTATAATAAATAAAATAATAAACAAAACTATAAATGAAATGATAAAAGAATAAAAAAATAATAAAGCTCAGTCCCTGACTCTGGCTGCCTCTGTCTGTCCCTCGTTGCTGCAGATGATTGAGACGGAGTGCTTTAGTGACCTTAACCTGTTCGGGCCCCAGGGGACCAGATCCCCGGACCTGGACTGGACTCAGCCTCCGGAGGCCCCGCGCCGCAGTCTGCTGGATCGAATTTTCAGGAGGAACGTCAGGATTTCGTCGTCCTCGCACCCAGAGGAACCCGCTCGAGAACACAACAGCTAACTACAGACCAGGTGACGCGGCCGTCCCGCAATTCACCAGACGCCGAAATGTCTCTGTGTCGGACTTTGCCTAACGCCTCGTGTCTGCTTTTCATTCCCCCAGCATCCAGAGGCGACCGTCGCTCGCAGCCGAGTCTCGTCTTCCAGTGTCAACTCCGGGTTGACTCCATGTCAAACTACGCCCCCTAGTGGACGGACGCCTGCGGGACTACAGGGAAGCAAAGTGCGTGATGTACAGCGAGAGGAATTTCTTCTGTCCCGCGTGGGCCGGTGGACGTCGGACCTTCTGTCCTCCTGTTTCCACCTGCTGGAGGGCAAGAGACGAAACGAAACGAAACAAAACGAAGCGACTCAGCTTTGGAGACGATATGGACGTTTCTTTTATTCGTTTAAATTTTTTGTAACAAGAAACCTTTTAGCCCTCACCTCATGCTCCCTCAGGATTGCTGGACCAGAACTTAAAAAAAACAAAAACAAAACGACAAACGAACCATCAGAGCCACTGACTGACGGAATATTAAACTCTTTATTATTCAGGGGATTTTACCGAGGCCTCCACAGGGGAACGGGGACGACTCATTACGCCCCCTCGCTTCAGGAAGGAAGCTGACCGAGCGGATTTAAGAGACTCCACACACTCGACACACACGGGCCTTTCGATCACGCGTTATTCTCTCACTCATATCGATCTCCATCCTTCGAACGTCCGCGTAATAACGACGACCGGACCACGCGACACACCTCCGACCTCCACATTGCCTTTAGGACGTACACTCAGGCCAAAGATACCACACGGGATACGTACGAGCGGAGGGTTGGCGTGTTTTGTTCTGGATAGCCGATAAACAAAAGCACAATGGACGCCCGAGTCGCTCTTGTTCAGCCGTCCAAGTGCAGTCCGTCCATTAACAAATGCACTTCGTATATTAAGAGGAGGGTCTGTCTGCAGAGAGGGGATCAAAAATACCTCAAATCCTCTCTAGCTAATGTTTAGGAGTAAATATTTCTATATAGAAGTTACAAATCCTCTCAGAAAAACTACTTTAGCTAACATTAGCAGTGAATAATTCCATTAAATGACTCCTCTCTGAAATTTTGTCAGGTTATGTGGGAAATATGACTTTAAAATTCTCTCAGAAATCAATTCTATCTCAATTCTATCTTGCAATCCTTTCAGAAATAATTTCTAGCTAACATTATCAGTAAATAATTCTATATATTATTTTAAAATCTTCTCACAAAACCTGTCAGCTACCGCTAGTGGTAAATATTTTCATGTATGACTAAAATCCTGTCAGAAAACCATGTTGCTGGTAAATATTTCCATTAATTACTTTAAATTTTCTTAGAAATCAACTTGCTAACATATTGAAAATATAAATGATCTTTAAAAACCTTTTTAACAACAGATAACAGTGAAAGTTTCTATAAATGACCACAAATCCTCTCAGAAAACTACTTTAGCCAACATTAGCAGTGAATATGTCCATTAAGTGACTCCTCTCTGACATTTTCTCAGGTTATGTGGGAAATATGACTTTAAAAATCCTCTCAGAAAATCAATTTTAGCTCAATTCTAGCTTACAGTCTTTTCAGAAATCCTTTCTACCTAATGATATCAGTAGATAATTCTATATATTACTTTAAAATCCTCTTACAAAACATTTCCGATACCGCCAGTGGTAAATATTTCCATAAATTATTTTAAAGTTGTCTTAGAAATCAGCTAGCTAACATATTTTTGTTGGAAATAAGAAAATAGAAATCCAATTGTAAGTCGAAAAATCCTCTCGGAAAATCGTGTCGGGTTAGCCTCGCCAGCTAGCTAACATATTTATGTGGGCTTTCTATCAACTGCTAGAGGAAAACTCTATATATCCCTTAAAAATCCTCTCAGAAAACTGTATTAGCTAACATTAGCAGTGAATATTTCCATTAAATGGCTCCTCTTTGAGGTTTTGTCAGATTAGCTCAGCTAGCTAACTAACAAAATCCTCGCAGAAATCAATTCTAGCTTAAAATAATTTCAGAAATCCTTTCTAGCTAACATTATCGGTAAATAATTCTATGTATTACTTTAAAATCCTCTCACAAAACATTTCATCTACCGCCAGTGGTAAATATTTTCATAGATAACTTAAAATCCTGTCAGAAAACCAACGTTAGCGGTACATATTTCCATAAATTACTTTAATGTCGTCTTAGAAATCAGCTAGCTAACAAATTTATGTTGGAAATAAGAAATATGAAAATAGACATCCTCTGAAACACCTTACAAAAAAACTACAAATCCTCTCATAACTACTGTCAAGTTAGCATAGCCACCCAGCTAGCACTAGTACTGAAGATTATAACCATTTGTGGCAGATTTAAGTCGAAAAATCCTCTCAGAAATCGTGTCAGGTTAGCTCAGCCAGCTAGCTAACATATTTATGTGGGCTTTCTATCAACTGTTAGTAGTAAACATGTTTATATAGCACTTAAACAGAACTTTCTGAGAGGATTTTTAAACGTACATTAGCAGTGAATATTTCCATAGCTGACTAACATTTGTGGGAAATATGACTTTAAAATTCTCTCAGAAATAAATTCTAGCTCAATTATAGCTTAAATCATTTCAGAAATCCTTTCTAGCTAAGATTAGCAGTAAACAATTCTATATATTACTTAAAAACCTCTCACAAAACATTTCAGCTACTGCTAGGGGTAAATATTTTCATAGATGACTTACAATCCTGTCAGAAAACCTGCGTTAAAGGTAAATATTTCCATAAAATACTTTAAGAAATCCTGTAAATCAACTAGCTAACAGATTTATGTGGAAATAAGAAATATGAAAATAGAAATCCTGTTAAAAGTACCTAACAGCAGCTATAAATGACTATAAATTCTGTCAGAAATAAAGTCGTTAGCATAGCCACCTAGATAGCACTAGCAATGAAGATTATAACCATTTGTGGTAAATTTAAGTAGAACAAATCGTGTCAGGTTAGCTTAGCCAGCTAGCTAATAGTTATGTGCGAAATATGACTTTAAAATCCTTTCTATCAACTGCTAGCAGTAGACATATCCATAGAGCACTTGAAAATCCTCTCAGAAATTATGTATTGCTAACATTTGCAGTAAATATTTCCATAAACGACTTGAAATCTCAGAAAATCTACTACATTCACTAACGTTTTATATTTATTTGGGAACTATGACTTAAGTTATTTTAAAATCCTTTCTGTCAACTGTAAAAGCAGTCAAATATTTCCATAAATGACCGTATCAGTTAACTTAGCCAGCCAGCTAGCTCGCTAGCATATTTGTGTTGGGAAATGCGACTAAAAATGATCAATGATGATAAAAATGATGATGAAATCCTCTAAAATTATTTTTACGTACCGTTAGCAGTGACCATTTCGATACATCAGTTAACATGGCAAATGAAACTCAAAAATCCTCTCACAACTCCTACCAATTTAGCTTTACCAGCCAACTAGCTAACATAGTTATAGTTACATAGTTTCTAGCTACTGTTAGCGGGTGAACTTTTAAATATGTCACTTAAACATGATGGGTTTTATAAAATGGTCCTAACAATCTGCACTAGCCAAAAGACATAGAAAAGCTAAGCTAACAAAATATTTCAGAGAATCATGTCATGTTTTTATGTTATATAAGCTAGCTAGCATTAGCAGTGATTATTTCAAAATCGGAGGACTAGATCGTCTAAATGTTAGCGTCTCTTATGCTGAGGTGAAGATGGCGTGAACATTTCTGAAATACGACTGAAGAGCTGTCAGAAATCCTGTCAGGTTAGCACGTTAGCCAGCCAGCTAGCATTAGCAGCGATTATTATGAACATTTATAAACGATCTAAGAAGTGCTGGCTAACAAATAAAAAACATACACGTGTCCTATTAGTAATTAGCATTGACTTCCATATAATCACAGCCACACATTTCAAGTAACGCTCACTCGCACAACTCTCATTACCGTATATGGACTGAAAGACCTTCCATATTTCCATATATGGACCTGCAGACAGACCCTAACGTCCAGAAGAGCAAAGCTTAATCACTTGTGATATTTTATCGTGGATTGCGTTCCTGTCGGGCATAGGCTCCCTATGTAGGCAGCCTTTTTAGGCGGCATTCGTAATAGGATAATTGATCGTCTGTTTTTAAATTAGCATGACCTAATAATAAGCGCATAATTAGCGTTTTTAAACAGCATCCCTTTAAACCACTTATTTCCTTCGCTACATTACCCACATGATCGATGCTAACACGCCATTTCTTTTGCTATATGCTAGGGAATTAGCCAGAGCTGGACATGGGGGGGGGAAAGTGGGTGTGGTCAAACCAGCAGATTGACAGCACAACAGCCAATCAGGGAGTTCTGTTGCCGCCACCATTTCGAGTATGGTCTAATCCAAAGTTTAAGTTTAGCTTAGCCATCTGAAACGCTGATTGGCGATTAGCATTGGGACCTAGCATTTAGCTAACTAGCTAATGCTAATAAAGGAGACTGTATGGCTCATTGAAAAACATCGTTGTCTGGTAGTTGCCAAGGGGACTGGACTTGCGTTAGTGTAAAGACCTCTGAGTTTTAGCTAGCTAGACCCTAATAAGGCTGGCTAGCTAGCTAGCTAACCATGGCCTTTTTCCATTAATAGAATAGCGTAGATAGAATGGTCCGCACTCTATCGCATCATAGCGCCTGAAAATGGTTACGGATTTTTATACGTTGAATCCACATATCAACAATATCGTCACTTGCGCAAGTCCGTTCTCCTTGAACTTTTATGAACGCATTTTTCCGCACTCATCTCAAGAGCATCGAAAAACATAACGAATGTGATGTTAACGGTCTCAAAAGCTAACGACCGCTACGTTAACGTTCGCAGCTCCCCTTCCACTTTTCGGATTTTCTTGATCCGGGATTTTTGTTTTCACCGTACTGTTTACGCAACAGCTCAATAAACCAGGTTCACCTTAACGAACATACCTCAACGCATTACTCACTCATCTACTCTCCATAATCAACGTCATTTCCAGGTTTTGTATCATTCGGACACTCCGATTAAAAAAAAAAAAAAAAAAAAAGTGCTTTCTCTTAGCTGCAGAAGTGTATAGTGGTGATAAGGATGTAGATTAAACCTTACGTGGACGTTTAAGAAGTTTTTTTTTTTCCAACTGAACTGAACTTAAGCGACGTATGTGAAAATAAAGTGAGAAAAAATGGTTCAAATACCCTTTAACGAATTTCTTTTGCTATGTATTTCTGATCAATGAAGTGGATGCCTTTGGCTCGAACTTTTATAACGTTAGCGAAAGCTTTGCGATGTTTTGAAGCCTGCTTGGTGGTTGTGAACTGATTTTAAAAATGAAAAAACGTGCCATGTTTGTTCGACCAGTAGGCATGTGCCGAAACTACGATATTTTGCGTCGCATTCCGTTGTTGTGGAAGCATAAATGCACAAAATACAAAAAAACAACTCGAGGCGAGGCTGCCCAAGGATAAAGCAAACGTTTCAGTTCATATTACCATTTTGCTGTGAAGTTTAAAAAGTCAAGTTTTGTGTAATTCAGTTTCGTTCCAAGTTTTAATGAAAAGCGTTGTGGACATAAGTCACGATTATCTATGAGTTATGTAAACGTCATATTTATAAACGCCATTGCTTACCATAGGCGTCATATACCTAGACGCCGTATTGGCCGCTGGCTCGCGCGCCATCGTCGGTGCCATATTGGTCCAGGCAACTTCTCACAATTCTCCAAAGACTGTACTGGATAAAAGATGCCTGATTCTATTAATAAATAATAATACAATAAAACAATAATAATAATAGATTAGCAAAAGGAAACAGTATATGTAGTGTCAATAGTAACATAATAGCTGTATAATGTGTATATAAATATAATATAATATATAGAATGTATTCACTATTTTATATACTGTATTATACTACTATTGTTAAAATATTATTACATTATTTATTAGACTACATCTTGTTGTTTTTGTGCTGTACTGCAGTGTATATTGCTTTTCGTGTATCGTTTATTAAAACAGAAAGCAGACTGGTCAAGAAATAAGAAAATCGGTTGAGAAATAACTCATTTATTGTGTATTTTAAAAAGAAAAAAATGCAGCTCCTCTATTTACTTGTATTTGTTTACAAGCCAATTCTTGCCTGTACCAATATGGCGGCCGCATTGACTTACCACCACAACGTCTAGGTATATATGTTGCTAACTGCTTGCGATTTACCGTTGTGCGTAACGCCGTAGTAACAATTAACGTCCGACTAAAGAAGTCTGTTAAGAAAAGTAAAATCCCGTAATCTGTTCAGTTAAAGTTTGGCAGAACTGACAAAAAAAATAATAATGGTTTAGTGACATGTTGAATTTCTGATTCGTAAAAAACGCCGGCTTAAAAGACGAATCTGGCGATAAGTATAGCGCTGCTCAGCTTCGCAGCTGGTGGAAATGTTAACGTGTAAAGTTGATTAAATACGATTTGACCGTTTGCTAGCTTCGTACGTAACGCCACTGAGTCAACTTTGGATTTTTCAGCCAAAAGTCACAGGAAGCTTGTAGTTATGGTCACATGCCTACTGATGGGTTAGCGTTAGTGCCGTTACTCTAGACGTTTAAACTAAACGTTAAGAGAAAATCGTCGTAGCTACTTGAGAGTGTGTTCACGGTCCCATTTTTCTATTTGTTCGTTGTTTCTTTTCTTTTCTTTAACCTTAAGGACAGCGAGCCAGTTCACTTTGGATAAGCTAAATGTTTTTAAACGTGTTTTCCGACAGTGCAGTTATGTAGAGGTTTTTTACAAAGAGGTTTTAATGGCGTTGTTGAAACCGAAGTGGATGGACAGCGACGATGGACGTTAGAGGACGTTAGATTGACATCTTGATGGTGGAACTTTACGTGCTTTCTCAAATTTCTCGCATTTCATGAATCGTATCCAACCTTTTAAATGGGGAACGCAGAAATGCTTGGGATGTTTTTTCTTCGGCGTTACCGCCTTGTGTCGTTCATGCTCGTTAGCGATGGGGTTGCTTCAACGCTTCGACTCTTTTGGGTGACTTGTTTAAGTGAACCAGTCGAGTTTCAGTTGGTTTGATTCGCTATGACTTACGAGTCGGTTAAGCAGCTTTTCGTTATTAAGAATGAAAGCAAAACGAACGATAAAGTGCCAGCGGTATCACCTACGATGTTTTATAGCGTGCTAACTATGGCTGGAGCAATCCGGTAAGGGTGTGCGATATAGACAAAAATATATCTAGATATTTTCAGGGATTTTGTCGATGACAATACCTTTAAAGTATTCAAAAGTCTAAGGCACTTTCTTGTCGTAAGGCACTTTTTTTTTTTTTTTTGGCAGAATGATTCCGCTAAGGTGTGCTGAGTGTGTTTTTGTGCTCGTACCTTAGGACATACTTACAAAGTTTGTCTAATCTTTATATTCTGCTAGGATTGGGCATTGTTTGCATTTGATCGATTCTGATTCTGCTTTCAATTCCAAGTTTCGATTCCAAAATGGCGAAAAAACGTGCAGATGTTTAGGAATAAAGAATAGATTTTTTATTTCAATTATGTGATTTATGAATTGGGTATTGGAAGGGACTGGATGATACGATTATATCACGATGCATATTGCGATATATTGCGATGTTCCACATTCAGATAGTTCACTGAAAATATAAAAACAGCTGAAATACAAGTTAAGGGCTTTTCACACCGAGTCCGATTTGTAACGTAGTGGGACCTTCACACCTCGTGCGCTACGTTTTTCGTCTACACACTCTTTTTCACATCGTCAACAAAAACCCGAGTGCAGATGAGTGCAGGAAGCTCTCGTTTATGTTTCTGTGATCATGAACAGATTAGAATGCACTTAGATAAATAATCAGACGCTTCCATCCAGTCCCTGAGAGCTTTATCACCATCATTCTCCAGCCTTTCGGTTCTATTCCACCAGATCTTTTCTGTAATACCCATGTTTTTAGAGGCAGCCTGTTGCTCGTCCTATAAGCTCCCATTGAGCTGTTCTGCCCGGCGACCGAGCTCTGATTGGCCAGCCTGACTTTAATGCAGAAATTAGAACAGGCTACGATTAAACATGTTACGCAGCATCTCGTCCATTAGTTTCGGATTCGGTGTTGCTGCATTGATGCATTAGCACAGCCCTATATTACATTTCACCTTTCTGTTTTCTCTTGAAAACTTTTTGAGCGTCCGTCTTCCGCAGAGTGCATCAAAGCAAAACTATGTGATGTCATACGTGATTACGCAACACCGGCCCTGGCAGATAGGTGCCCCCTTAATACAGACTGTATATTTGAAGCGTAAAATGCGTTAGTTGGAACCAATGAGCAGAATCAAAATTCGATATTTAACTGTACTTGGTTATTTTGGAATTTGAAAACGTGAATCCTTAAGGCGTGTTTTTGTCGATACTTGATAATGGTTACAACGACAATTTATCGTAAAACAATTCAATCCGGTGAAACTTTGACTGAACTAACCGAATATTACTTCAGGTCACGAATTTACACTCGAACAATTGTAACAAAATAGTATTTGCGATTTTTCAATCTTAACTAGCTAGCTTAGGCTATCACTTTAGCTATAAGTAAACAAAATTTAGAGTTAAACACAGAAAGAGAACCTTTTATAGCTACTAGCTACTAGCTGATAAAAACTTGATAAAAGGTTTCCATATTAGGCATTCATTGTACCAAATGATGTAACACAATCGTTATCTACGCATTTTCCATCACACGTACTAAGAAATTCTTCTGATTCACTTAAAGGAGTCGTTTGACAGAACGAATCATTTATGAATCACCCATCGCTGTTAGGGCACACCTTTGACGTTCGTAGATGCAGTTTGAAAAATCACGACTGAGACACTTTTGTTATTGACGATTGATTATTTTTGTGTTTAAGCTATAGCTACACCTTGACGATCCGTTGATATATCGTAGTGTCGTCTGCATCATGTTGAGTTTACGTTAAATTTAAACCGCTGTTCCCCCGGGTCTTATTCGTATCAGGAGTAGCTGAGTGGAAGCGCTACACGTGTAAAGTCGACATACTGTAATGACGTACGTTTTCCTTATGTGACGAACGCTTTTTGTGACCAGACATGTCCCGATAAACGCTTTTGAGATGCGTTATGTAGTCGAATCGTTTATCTGTTGCTACTTTGCAGACTTTGCAGAAATTTATCAAATTTAAACTGAAGCTCCGCCTTTTGGGGGCGTTTCCCTGTTGAACCGTGATCATTCTTATCGATTGTTCAGCTGGTAATGTGGATGGCGATAAAGCTGATATGCTGCACTGAAGTTACTTTGCCTTTTTAACCAAACTGTAAAAAGGAATGAAATGTTATTTTTTTTGTTATTTCTCCTTTTCTCGTTTTCGGTTCGAAATAACAGATTTTATTTTGTTTTTCATTTTGTGAGAGTCAAATCCAACAAAGTGCCTCCTTTTTAGCCGTGTTCAGTCCGACTCTGCGTTAACGTTTGCACTCTGTGTGTCACTTCTGTCCATTTTACGTGTCTGTGACACACACACACAGTCAGTGCCATAATTATTGGCACCCTTGGTAAGTTGGAAAGAAGATAGAAATGCAGATGGAATAACCAAAATCTGACCTTTAACTGATGTTAATTGATTCTTAGAAAGCAGAATTTCTTTATTCGCTAATCGTCGTCGTGTTGATGAAGGCTATAAATGTGAAATACAGGATGATAGTTTCAGTGTACGATTTGTTTATAACCGATTTATCCGAGGGTGCCAGTCATTCTGGGGCTGACTGCGATTTGAAGAAGGAGGTGTTTGTAGTGCGCTGATTGCATGTGAAGCCGAACCTGTCAAAGTCCTTCTGAATAAAACCTGTGCTGGCCTGAACCCGACCCGACTCCGTGCCTTCATTCACACACGCCGCCTGTGTACTGGGACGCGTCCCAAACCACACACCCTATTCTCCATGTTCACTGTGTAGTGAACTTAAAACAGCCACCAGTACCCACACTGGACGTTTCGCACACAGCCTGTTCCCTCTCACTCACATTGTATTACAGAGTTCATGATGAGCACTGTTTATGGTTATGCCTTATACTGCTCCTTATTACCGGGCTGCTTCTTCCACACACTTCCATGCTTAATGCAGCTCGAACCGTTTAACATACAGACCCGCTTCAAAGCCCGTTATGTAGATAATCACGCTGTGTGGGGCGCTGTGTGTTTCGGAGTCGATCTGATTTATAGTTTTTAATAGATTTAAGTTTAAAAATTATAAATCTCCCACAGAAATGCCCTGAGGTGATGTTTAGATTCAAATCTCAACCGACAAAATCCAAACTGTCAAAAATTCAAATCATAACTGACAACTTTCTCACAGAGTCAGAGCAGGTGCGCCCGTTCCCCCCTCCCCCCTCCCCCCTCTGTGGCTCCATATCCATCACACACACACACACACACATATAAATCACCATTTTATACTACCCAAGATGTTTCAGGGTTTTTTTTCTGGTCAACTTCATTTTATTTGTTAATAAACAGCCATTCCTGCATTTCAGGCCTGTAACATGGGATGGGGACAATTTAGGGCTAGTAATGACATTAAAAAAACTAAATAATGATGTGATTTCAAACAGGTGATTATAATCATGATTTGGTACAAAAGCAGCATCCAGGAAAGCCCGAGTCTTTGAGGAGTAAAGATGATCAGAGGATCTCCAGTTTATCAACAAATGTGTAAGAAAATGATTGAAACGTTTAAAAACAATGTTCCTCAAAGGAAGACTGGAAGGGATGTATATATTATTTCCTCTACAGAGCATAATCTCATTAAATGATTCAATCTGAAGGAATTTCCTAAAAAAACTAAACTGAAGACAGGTGATCTCCACTCCCTCAGACGGCACTGCATCAAGAACCATCATTTATCAATAGCCGATAGAACCACATGGGCAAGGGATTCCTTTATCAAACCTTTATCAAGCTCTACAATACAGTTACATTCACAAATGCCACTTAAAACGTTACTGTGCTAAAAAGAAGCCTTATGTTATAACCATGTCCAGAAGCAGGTCGACTTCTCTGGGCTGGGAGGCATCTGGGATGGACCATCATACAGTGGGAACGGGGATTGTGCTCAGACCCATCAGTATAACAGACCTTCTTTGGAATGCCAGTCCAAAAGCCAGGCTCTGTCATGCTATGGGGTCGGGTCAGGGCCCTTGGTAAAGGTCATTTCCACTTCTGTGATGCAGCATTAATGCAGAAAAGTACACTGAGATTTTAGAGCAACATCAGCTGCCTTCAAAATGACATCTTTATCAGGGACGTCCAGCATGTATCAACAGAACTAATCAGAAAACATAAGGACTCAAATATATAAATCCCTTCCAATCTTTCTTTAAGGAACATTGTTTTTATTCATTTCAATCATCTCTCCTGGATGCTGCTTTTGGACCAAATCATGATTTTAATCACCTGTTTGAAATCACATCGTTATTTAGTTTTTTATCTCATTACTAGCACTAAATTGCCCCTAACTCCAACGTTTTCTGGAATGCATTGCAGGCCTGAAATGCAAGAATGGATGTTTATTAACAATAAAATGAAACTGATCAGACAAAACATGAAATATCCTGGGTTTATACTATTTGCAATGCAACAAAAGTCAAATAAAAGTCCTTACAAGTACGTGTAAGGAGCACTGCATTTGTCTTATATTTGTATTTTCCATACTGTCCCAACTTTTTCTGATTTGGGGTTGTACATATACACTACCAATTGGATAGCACCATTGCATCACAGCGAAAAGGTCCTGGGTTCGATCCCAGGGTCTAGCCTTGATGTAACAGTGTGTAATGGCCATTGATGCTGATAGTGACGTTAAATTAAAACCAAATAAACAAACAAACACAAGTGGCCAAAAGTATTGAGAATCAAACCCACATTCTTTCCACTTGCCACATTGCGAACGCTGTTGTAGTTCCTTCAGGAAATTCAGATCTAGTTAATAACATAAACAGTCTACTGTGGACCTGTCCCAAATCACACATCCTATGCATTACACATAGTCCACATCATTAGCTGAGTGTGGATCCGTCCCAAACCACACACCCTATTCACTAAATGGTACACTTAACACCATCATCAGCCCACTGTGGACGTGTCACAATCCACACTCTCTGTGGCCTCATGGCATCACTTAATCATTTTCAAGGAATTACTCATAAACAGCTCATTAAAAAAAATTCCACGTTGCCACAAAGTTCATGAAGCAGAAGGTCTGAGGTATAAATCATGGCTGGAGCTGGAGAGACGCGTGTTTGGAGGTTAAGGTCACTCTAACCATGAGCCAGCCTCGTTCATTTACCTCTGCAACGCTCTTGAACGTGTTGACTCTCTCTCCATCTGTGTGTGTGTGTGTGTGTGTGTGTGTGTGATTCCAAGTCACTAAGCTAATATTTTCCCAAGAGTGTGAAGACCAAGGCTAGCTCTCCATTTGCGCAAAAAGGACGCTGTCGATGACTCGGCTGTCACTCAGCCAGTGTTTATTGGCGTGACCCAACGGTTCTGTGATTTTACAGGCTGCGTTCCAAATCGACAGCGTTCCTGTTAGCATCGGTCCTGACAAGTCACAGTTGTTCGTGGTGTGTGTAGAGCCTGTAACTGTGGCCTATTCATGAACAAGCCAATATCCTGCATTTAAAAAGGAAATCCTGCAAAAACAACAACAACACAGACCAGCGTATGTTGTGTTTTGGACACGGCTATAATGGTGTGGTCAACCCGCTAAACCAGAATCCTTATGCTGCTCACTTAGCACAACCAAAAAGCTTTGGCTGCTCAACCGGCTACACTGCAAAGCTCTTCCCTCTTAACTCTTAACTAGCACAACCAGCATGTTATACTGCTGAATTATTCATCACAAAGCTTTAGAGCTTCACCAGAAAATGAACCATCATGTTTCTATGGACGTTTATAGTAGCCTTTATCAAACCATGTGGACGTGTCCCAAATCACACACCTATACACTATAAACTTCATATATAAACATCATTACTAGGCTCTGGAAGTGCCCCAAACCACACGGTCTATTCACTATATAGGTCACATGCTCTCTCCACTGTAAGTTCAATATGGATGTGTCCCAAACCACACACCTTATACACTATATAGTTTAAATAATAGCAACCCTTACTAGTCTGTGGGCATGTCTCAAAAAACACACCCTATTCACTATATAGTTCACTTAACACTATCATCAAGTCAAGTCAAGTCAGATCTATTTATATAGCGCTTTTTACAATGGAGCATTGTCTCAAAGCAACTTTACAAGTTTAGATTATCTCCTAATAACTACGTCCAATCCCAAATTGAGCAAGCCTAGGGCGACAGTGGCAAGGATAAACTCCCTGAGTGTCATGAATTTACTGTGGACGTGTCCCAAACCACACGGCCTATTCACTATATACAGTAGCTAATATAAAGACCACCATTATTAAACTGTGGACTTGTCCCAAACCACACTGTCAATGCACTATATAGGTCACATGCTCTCCATTGTAAATCCACTATAGTTGTGTCCCAAATCACACGCCTTATGCACTATATAGTTCATATAAAGACCACCATATGACACTCTGGATGTGTCCCAAATCACACAGTCTATTGACTATATAGTTCACCTAACACTATCATGAATTTACTGTGCACGTGTCCCAAATCACACAGCCTATTCACTGTATAATTCAAATAAAGACCATCATTAATAAACCGTGGACATGTCCCAATCCTATTCACTATGAACAGTAGTTCATATAAAGCACACCATTACTAGACTCTGGACGCGTCCCAAACCTCATATTCTATATAGTATATAGGTCACAAGCTCTTCATTTTAAGTTCACAATGGGTGTGTCTCCACACACACACTATATAGTTCAATAAAGACCACCATTATTAGACTGTAGACATGTCCCAAACCACTTGAAAACCTTCATCACTCCAGTATGGATGTGTTCCAAATCTCACACCATAATCACTATATAGTCCACCAACATTGTCATTAGTTTACTGTGGACATTCCATAAAACCACACACCTTATTTTCTATATAGTTCACTTAACATGATCATCAGTCTACTAAGGATGTGTCCCAAACCACACATACTACCTACTATATACATTTACATTTCCAGCATTTAGCAGACGCCCTTATCCAGAGCGACTTACAGATACATATATATTATTCCACTGTGGACATGTCCCAAATCACACACATTATTTACAATATAAGTCTGCATAAACACCATCAGGTGGACATGTCTCAAAGTGTTCCCTACGTAGGTCATTATCAGTCCAGTGTGGACACACCCCAGGTCACACCCTATAACCTTTATAGACCGTGGATGTGTCCTAAACCAAACATGTTATTCATTCAGTACTTTTGGCTGAACTTTGTCTGTAAAATATCAGTGTCAGTAACCAGATCAGGAATAAATAAAAAAGGGACACTGATGTTCTAAATTCCACACGCCCTCGTGGGACCTCCTGACCTTATTGCCCCAAACGTACGTGCTTGAAGGTGCACGTTTCCGCTCTGGGAGGTGTGTGGTGTTCAGACAGAGAGCGTGTTCTCCGTGGGCAGTGTTCAGGCACTCTGCGTTATCTGAGACAGCGTGCAGAGACAGCCTCGTCGTGTTCGACGCTCAGCCTTGACCCTGAAGGCCGAGGCGCTGTGCCGTGATGGAGGGGGATTTATCTGAGGGGTGGCGCCCATGGCCTTCTCTCAACTCTGCTTTATAAAGAGCTGAGGGACGTGTCGGCTCTCAGAAGGAACTCTGCACAATCAGACTTTATTCATTCAATCATTCATTCACTTATTCACTGTAGCTACGAGAAGCTACGAGATGCTGCCTGCTACCTTTAAACTGTGCGCCGGCATTTCCTACAAGCACATGAGGAACATGACGGGTAAGAATGATTACATTATTATAATTACTATAATAATCATATCCTGCCTCTGGTGAGATGATTGTTTCTGTTTTTTTGAACGACTACTACAGACGTACTTATCTAGATAAATTTGTTTCATTCTTACATTTATCATCTAAGCCACCCAAGCATCTCAAGTCCCGTTTTGAGTCTTGGTCGTTCCAAGGTTTCTTCCTTTTATCCTATGTTCAGGGATTTTCCTTTCCACTGTCACACTCAGTTTGGGCTTTGGCCTTCGATATTAGAAGAGTAGAAAATTGTAACGCTGCTTTGAGACAGTGCTTCATTATAAAAAGCACTATAGAAATAAATCTGACTTGACTTAATAAAGTGCTTCCAATAAATGTCATATAAGAGACGTTCAGAAAAGAGGGTCTTTGAAGAATAACTTAGAACACTTTCATTGTTATCTTTACTGATCAGGTAAAGTCTTTACATATTTTACATTTCTTTACAGATTCAGCACAAACTTTTCTGAAATGCTGCATTATGGCTGATGGCTGACCCCAAATAAAAACCAATTCTCTGACCCAGGATGTCAATCAATCACAAGAAATCAGAATCAGAATCCCTCAACGACCCATTTACTGAAACTTGTGCATAATACAGAGTCGGTTCTGAGTATGGAAAATGAACCAAGACATATAAGCTAACATCCTTGCTGTGTTCACAGGCCTGAGGAGGAACGCCATGATGGCCATCCATCACGAGCTCAGTAAGCTCTCCGGTCCGAACCCGAGCTCGTGGGTCAACCACATCCAGCGCCGAAGCTCCCTGCTCTGTAAGAACCCAACACACACACACACACACACACACACACACACACACACACACACCTAGGCTACATTATTATAACAAGATGACACAAGTATCGGCAGCACTGCCTTTACCAACATACCCGAGACAATTTCTCCAGGTTATAGATCCTCTCTTGTGGCTCTTGCTTCTGTCTAGTAACGTAGGTTTCATTTAAGTATTGGGACACACACACTGCTCACACCCCCTCCCTAACACATCATACTGTATGAATCTTTTATGTTGAGTAAAAGTACACAAGGAATGCCAAAAACATGTAACATGCCAAACATTGTACCTTGAACATGAATCTATATTTACTAATAACACTCTCACGTTATTACAGAGAGCACGTTCAGTTCACCTCGCTTTTAAAGGTTTGAAAAATGGAGCTGCGGAGCTGTCCATGCATCAGACCTGAGCGATGACGCAAAAATGCCAGAAAAAACAAATTGAGACACACACCAGTGCAAGTCACCCCGAAGTGCTTTATTCACACAATGCACTAATTCCATCTAGACACTTTTCATTTGTAAGTCTCTCACAGCTCTCGCTCCGTGGCCCGAGGCTAGTGTCCTCTCTCTCGTGCCTCTCTCTAGTGTTTACGAACTGGTGGGCGAACCAGCAGCTCCGCAGTACAACCGAAACTGCTTAAAAATAATAATATTGATAATAATTTCAGCCAAATCTAACAGCCAGGAGAAAACTAAACCTTTGCCTGTGCTTCTGTCACTGGTGTCTGATTGTAGATTTGGAGGCTTAACGACTTTCTTAATGACTTAATATTCTTTACCTCTCTAACCCACCTCCTCTTAACACAACTAGTTATAAGTGTAGATTCTGTAATCTTCCTTGTTAATGAGCGACTAAGGGAATTGGAGATGTTCCCCACCATACATTTAGACAGCAGTGGAACAGCTTAAGAGGTCCTTATACTTATACAAGTCTGTTTGTTTCTTTATTTTGTTAATTAACGTCATCAGTGGCTATCCGAGACAGGAGCAAGTTTATAATGGTACTAGCCAAACACACTCACACTGGGAGCAATTTAGAGTGACCAATTAACCTAATGCATGTCCTTGGAATGTGGATGGAAAACAGAAAACTTCTATAAGTAAGTAAAAGTGAAATAAATGTGGAACAAATGGCACATTTGTATTTATTATGCCATTTTTACTATAAAATAATATATGCAGCCTAAACGACATGTTGTATGTGTGTGTCTGTATATATCTGTTTGTGTGTGTGTGTGTGTGTGTGTGTGTGTGTTAGACAAAGAGAGTGAGAGAGGGAGAGGGACTCTATTGGTTGGAACCATTCCCTGTCCCTGATACCTCAAATCTAATGAACTGAACTGAACTGTGTATTTGTGCTGTTATCTGTCACCAAACATCCTTGAAAACGTGTGTGTGTGTGTGTGTGTGTGTGTGTGTGTGTGTGTGTGTGTGTTTAGGCAGCAGGATCAAGGAGGAAACCCTGAGTGAATCAGAGCAGTGTTACTTACGGCAGGGACAGGAGGCGCTTCAGAAGTCCATCAGCATCCTCAGCGAGCAGGACGGCTGGCAAACCGAGATTGAGACCGTGAGTGAAAAATAGCACTAAATAATA
The DNA here is from genome assembly GCA_025084515.1 of Ancistrus triradiatus. Classification (NCBI taxonomy): domain Eukaryota; kingdom Metazoa; phylum Chordata; class Actinopteri; order Siluriformes; family Loricariidae; genus Ancistrus; species Ancistrus triradiatus. Next base: position 44,663 of record JAJAGP010000700.1, on the reverse strand, counting down.
ACAAACATAAGATTTAATTTCATATATTTACCATTGTACAAGGACACCCCCTTATTCTGCACCCAGTTATCCTGTAAGGCACCACTTGGATTCAAACCCGGGGCTCTGTAGGGGAGGGTAAATAAATTAGCTCTGTGCAATCACACACAATTTTCCCCTTAAAGCATTAGAAGACGTGTTTACTTTTCAGACCTTTCAGTCTTGTAGGAAGGTTTAGGGATCCCTGATCTAATGTTTTGTTGGACTGGTGCCCTGTCCAGGTTTGCTTTCCGCCTTGCACCCTGTGCTGCCGGATAGTTTCTCAGAGGGATGTCTGTGATTGCTCTCACTGATTCTCAACGAACCTTAATGTTTGTTCCCAAGTAGCTGATACACCTGGTCATTAGACTCAGAAAACTAAACTTAGGCTAAATAAGCATATAATGTGCATATTTAAATATAAAGTAATAATTTAGACCTGTAGCTGATATTAAAATCTGGCTTTTACTAGATCTCATGGCTCTCTGAGTGGTCAGGGATTCAAGTGAAAAAGTGCAGAGACTCTTTAAAGCCTCCATTTGTAGATTCAGGAATGTCTCTGATCGACTTTTGTGTTCTAAAGAAACTCCAAAACCCTTTTCCCCCAATGTGAAGCGACATCTGGTTATAAAATAACGGAAACGTTAATCCAACGAACGGCTGAGTTCTGTGATGTAGGAGTTACTTCTGTGTAATTTCCTCAGGTAGGGAGAGAAAAACACAGACGCGGCCGATGCGGACGCAAGTAAAAATACAGAGTAGCTCCAGCTGTTAAAGAGGAAACCACTCCAGCACCCCATGTAGATTTAATCTGGTCTAAGCTTAATTTGGACTACATGGAGTGGAATATCAGCAATTCCCTTTCTCCTGAGCCATTTGTGGTACTTCCCTTCACAGCACCATTGGCTGTGTTCTTCTTCTGAGTGGTGGACCGTGATGGACTGGATTAGCCCCGTAGTCTAGTACCTTCACGTAGTCTAGTGCCATCACAGTATCACTACAGTCATATTAACAGATTCATACACAACGTACAAATGCATTGAGTTTAAGAAAATCAATTCATTTTAGTTTTTATCAAGACATTATAGAAGTAGCTTTAAACAAAGTCACACTAAAATGCAGTTAATGTTAAGTTGTATTAATGTTAATGTTAAATTAGTGTTAAATCACTCAATCCGTTTAGGCTTATTTATTTGTGCCCCTACATGCTGTACCGATGGTGTTTAGAATCAGAAACATAAATAATGTCTATTCAATTCAGTTTAAACTGTGAGGAGATTTTCCAGAACGTTCTATCTCTTCCCAGTTTGTTGGGTCTCCTGTGTTTTCTTATCACCGTCCACTAACCAAATCTTTATCACCTCTGTAGGACCTACAGAGGAAAGTCAAAATATCATCCCAGTGGTGTTTGGGTTTGGAGTTTGAGATCTAATGCGTCATTTCTTTTCTCCCCCGTTCCCTCTCACAGTCGACGGGAGATAAAGTGCTGAGCAAGGTTCTTCCAGGTATCGGGAAGGTCTTCAGACTGGAGGTTCTTCTGGACCAGCAGCCAGACCATCTATACCAGGAGCTGGTGGATAAGATGGAGCAGATGAGCGAGTGGAACCCCAACATCAAACAAGTCAAGGTGGGAGAAAGCGAGATAGCCCTACGCCTCGGTGGAAATCCGAATTGGTTATAAAGTTAGGTGTGTTTCTCTCAGATCCTGCAGAAAATCGGTCAGGACACCATGGTGACCCACGAGGTGTCGGGGGATACCCCGGGGAACGTGGTGGGCCCGCGGGACTTCGTAAGCGTACGCTGCGCAAAGCGCAGGGGCTCCGCCTGCTTCCTAGCGGGAATGTCGACTCAACATCCCAGCATGCCTGAGCAGAAGGGCTTCGTCAGGTCAGTTAAACTACAATGAGTTGAGGTAATATTTGGAGTTACATGGCATTACATGTCTTCCGTTCATTTCTTAAAAACTGAAATTATACTTTGCGTTTGCGCGTGTGCACAGAGGTCAGAACGGACCCACCTGCATCGTGATGAAACCGAGCGCAGAAGATCCCAACAAGACAAAGTTTACCTGGTTACTCAGCTTAGATCTGAAGGTGAGAAAGACAGAGATTCATCCACGTTGTAAAAAGTGTAAAAAGCAAACTTTTGCTGTACAGACTGTGTATCCTAAACCACAGCAGTTACTTACAGTTACACAATCACTTTGTGTATGTGAGCATTAAAGCGTGTTTCCACTAGAGGGCGCTTCAGGCCTTGATTCTGTTTACGAAACTGTCGTTGTACTCAAAGTATACATGAGATTTGTTCAGTTATTTTACTATAATTGTCCAAATTGTGTGATTTGTTAAATCAGGTTTCCACCTTTAGTTTTCATATAAACTTTGATGATTTTTTAAAATGTTGTGATTCAGTCAATCATTAACTGGAAAATTATACCTAGTTTGATAATTGTTGCTCAGTCATTATTTGGAAACTTTTTTTCTTAAACTGAATTATTAATGTTTTTTTTTCATCGAAAAATTGTTATGATTTAATTAGTTGTTTTTCTGAAACTGTTGGTTCATTCATTCTTTTCAGGAATTGCCATGGTTTTAGTAGTTTTAAAAAAATATATGTTTAGTCAAAATTACTTAATAATTTATCAGAAAATCTTTCAATTTTTTTCTTGTAGAAAATGTTGAGATTGAATCAGTTGTTTTTTTAAAAACTGTTGCCATTCAGTGTTTTTTTTGTGCATTGTTGTGATTTTTTCATTGTGTTTTGCTAAAACATTGTGATTCATTCAGTCGATTCAATGGAAATATCGAGGTTAACTTTGTTGTTGTTTTGTTTTTTTTTAACTGATGTGATCGGTCATTATTCCAAAACTGCTGATTTGTTCAGTGTTTTATTGGGAATTGCTATGTTTTGTTTATAGTTGTATTTGCTACAGGTTAGTGTTTTCCCCGGGCTGTGAGCTGTGTGTTTATTCAAACGATTTAATGTTTTGATTTTGTGTTTACGTTCAGGGCTGGATTCCTAAAACAGTGATAAACAGCGTGCTCTCTCAGACTCAGGTGGATTTCGCTAATCATCTCCGACACAGAATGGCTAACAACCACGGCGGCGCGGAGACGCTCATGGCCTGCTGAAGTCACTGCCATTTAACTCCGCCCATTTTACTGACACGCCCACTCATTAAATGATAAGCCTGTTGGAGATGCCAAAGGCCACACGTCTCTGTCTGATTACAGTTACTCTGCCGTTTCAATGAATTTCTGTTTAGATGTTTTATGTTTAGCTTTAAAATACATAATTTAATCAGGTTGTGAGATTTTACCTTTGATTTAAATTGTAGTGAATTTAGCCATGCCAGCTGCTAACAAACAGGAGTAGACTTTAGAGAACCTCTTTATTCTAACTCTAAATCTTCAGCTGTTTGTCTCTGTACACAGATTTGAGACTAGAGTTATTAATATATATTATATAATCTATATAGTGTAATATATAATATCATATAATTATATAGTTGAAATATTTTATTTTTCGTTATGAATCTAGTTCTTTCATTATTATATCTTTATCCGAAAATACTTTTTGCATTTCTGAGTTTGAACAAAGTGTAGGTTGAGTTCTCTTCTTCCTCACTGAGTTTGTGAATGTATTTATTTCAGCTCTCGATAATGGCATCATCCAGAATAAAAACAATTTTGTTGAACAAAATGTTTCTTCTTGTCATATTTAATATGTAAGAAAATGAAATACATATATTTTTGCCCACTTGTGAGCTTTAAACTAAAAACTAAAACAATGTTTTATTGACCATAAAAATAAATGTGCAGGAGGAAAATAAATATTACACGTCTGTAAACTTTAATATAAGTTATATATTAATAAAAAAGAAACTTAAAGAGCAAATATTCTGTGCTCAATTGTTAGTAGTGGGTTAGAAATTAGCAGACCTATAGCATGTTTACGTTTGTACATGTGAAGTTTGTGTCTAGTTTTATTTCTAAAATCAGTAAACATTACTGACATTGCTTAAACTTTGGTAAAAGCCCTTGGTACAGTAACCTCATAGTTCCGGTGCAAAACAAAGAATAAAACACGGCTCCTGTACCTTTTAAACTTTTTGCTAATATGCTAATGAGCGCTACTGTAATACACTAAAATCGTATGCTTTATCTATCTCTCACTCTCTCAATGTCGCTCTCTCACTTTTTCGCTCTTCTATATAGATAATAAACAATAACTAAACGTATAAAACACGCAAATCCTTGTTATAGCCTAAATTTACGCTTCCATGACATAAAGACTACAATTCCCACGAGGCATTGCGCAACCGTTTGACACTGTAGGGGGAAGGGAAGCCGAGATTGGAGGAGAAACAGAAGACAGAAAGGTGAGGTTATAAGGTTTTATTCACGCATTTACTTTATTAACAGTGGCTGAGATGTTGTATTTTGAATGAACGCATTATTAGCGTTTCTATAAACAAGGTAACCTAGCAACGGGGGAAGCAGAAAGTTAGGCGTTAGCCTGTTTGCTAAAGCCAGATTTGTTACGTAACGTTGCACACAGTTACCTGCAGACCATCTAATAAAACACGCGTTAGTTATCGTTAACACGTCTGCGTGTGCCGCGGAATGTGTTTATTAGAAACGATTCGATAGAGTTGCAGGACACGGTTTGGTTTAAACTGTGAATTTGAAGTTTGGTTATTATAACGTTATCATCAACGATGCATGATGGAAAGCCAAAAGTGTCAATGCGATATTTGCGGTAATATGTCGTTTTTACTTTCATAATGTAAGAAACTAGATTTCGGAACTGGGTTTAATGTTATTGATTAACCAAATCATGATTTGAGATCAGGTGCTGGTGCTGGAGGAAGGTCTGGTTTGGTCCCAAAGGGTTTGGATGGGGTTGAGGTCGGGGCTCTGTGCAAGTACTTGGACATGGCTCCAAACTCAAAACATTTCTTTACGAGCAGTTCCCAGTCTGCTTACAGAAGCTCCCTGCATGCTTGACTTCAAAATTTGATTTTACTGGTGAGGGAAAGAGAGAAAGGTGCTTGTTCTAAGATAGTCTTTTCTCTTCTCAGACCCTTATGGACTGACCCGCGTTGACGTTCTTCCAGCCGTTTGTCAAGCCCTGAGAGGACTGATGGGACAGGAACAAGACCAATCACAGGTCTCATGCCACCTTACTTCTTTTTATATCGTCCTACCCATAATCAAAGACGTCTCTGAGAACTGATCTAGGACCGGCGGTGCTCCATCCTTCACTACTCAGCAGCATCTGAAAGCCCTGGGATTATCTGGTCTCAGATCAGCGGACGTCCTGGTAGATCTCGTGCAGCAGTATGGGTGGAACACGGGCGGCGATGAGAGAGCACTCTGTACGTAGTACAGGTGGACTGTAGCAGGAGACTCTCAAGGGCCTGTGTGATGGACGGAGACGACACCGTTCCAGCCTGCACAGAGGTTTGTACTGGGTCTGATGCTATAACTTATCTCTACTCTGTTTGAGTCCCGTCTTGTTTCCATCAACTCCGCAAGTAAATGAGGTTACTCTAAGCGATTGGCAGGTGGAATCGGAGATATACACACACCGATCGTAATATTAAAACTGTCTCCATATTTATGCACACATTGTCCATTTTACCATATTGCTGTACTTTGTAGTTCTACAGTTACAGAATGTAGTCCATCTGTTGCTCGGTGTACTTTGTTAGCCCCCTTTCCCCATATTCTTCAATGGTCAGGGAACCTCAAACTCCGAGGTTCCACTGTATAAATGCCTTAAACAACTAAGAGAATTTTCAAATTCACATAACTAATACTCATTCATATATTATTTATTTTAACAGTGATGTTCCATAATAAAATTCTTTAGTTTTAGGACATTTAAATGTAAGGTTTTTAGCTTTAAGTATGAAAAAAGCAAAGCACTACCACAAAAACAAAATGTGAAAACCAAAGTGGATGCTTTTACTGATGATTAAATAAAGAAAATGATGCTTAACAAAACAAATGAAATCTAAAATTAAAGCACAATAAAAATACCAAAAGCTCAATGAAAATATATTTAGAAGTACAATTACAGCTCAATAAAAGCTTCGTAAAAGTATACTTAAAAACATTAAAGTACCTTTAGGAAAAAAGCTAGAGCCAGATAAAAACACCTTTAGAAATAAAATTACAGCTCAATTAAAGTAGCTTTAGAAATAATACTAGTGCCAGATGAAACACCACCAGAAAGAAAACTAGAGCTCGAATAAAATGCCTTTAGAAATAAAATTAAAGTTCAATAAAAATCCTTTTTATATAAAAATCATTATTTTTATATCAAATTAAAAATACAAATATCAAATTATATAAAAATCATTTTAGAAATAAAATTAGAGCTAAAGAAAAATACCTTCAGACATAAAATAAAAGCATTATAAAATAAATCTAGATTTAAAACTAAAGCTCAAAAAAACAAAAGCTCAAGAATAAAATGTAATAAAAAAACTTTAGTCAAATAGAAGCATAATTTAAAATTAAAGCTAAAAAAAGCTTAGTAACAAATAAAAGTAACGCTTAAACTAAACTTAATTTATAACTTGATTGATTTGTGACATTAAACTTAAATAAAAAAAAAATGTAAAAATTATTTGACATTTTCAGACTTCATTTTCATCAGATATAAAACTAAAAACAAGTGTGCCTGTGTGTGCCTGTGTGTGCCCTCCAGAGTTTGAATGGTTGTATGGAAGAATGGAAGCAGGCCGAGGATCAAACCATCGGTCACTCCAAACACGCTCTGGTAAGGCTCTTATGAATAAACCTAAACCCAGGACTTGGACTACAGGGTCCAAGTGCTGTAAAGTGACATTTAGACCAAACCACATCCAACACGTTTCATTAAGACCCCAAGGAACTGCTTTAACTTTGGTAGAAAGGGATTGAAGTTGAGTTTCTGTGGTGTCACTATTCGACAGATGTGCAATGGCGTCAGTGAGAATGGCGGCGTCCACAGCAGCCTGTATCTCAGAGCCGCCCCAGTGAGTTCTGTAACCGACCAGCTGTTAAACACGTTACGACTTTTATTTATCGTTTTATTTATTTGCGTATGAATTTGATGTCTTTTCAGATTTCAACTCTGAAGCAGAACGGCTTTCTCCAGGCTCTGGCGGCAGCAGGAAATCAGACAGAACCTGAAGGTGCAGTGGATCCAAATTATTTCAGTATGGGCAAAACGACAGCGTGCAAAAGTTTAGGCCCCTTTCTTGACAGTGTGTTATTTAGCCCTCTTTTGTTCATTCATTCTCTAATCTGGAAAGGAGAGGAATGAAAGTCAACTGTAGTAAGACAGAATACATGTGTGTAAATGAAAGGGAGGCAGGTGGAACAGTCAGGCTACAGGGATCAGTGGTCACAAAGGTCCAGGAGTTCAGGTACTTGGGATCAACTGTCCAAGGAAATGGGGAGTGTGGGAAAGGAGGTAAAGAAGACAGTACAGGCAGGATGGAGTGGGTGGAGAAGAGTGTCAGGAGTGCTGTGACACAAAAGGGTCGCAGCAAAAGTGAAAGGAAAGATTTATAAGACTGTAGTGAGACCAGCCTTGTTGTATGGCTTAGATTCAGTGGCACTGACAAAGAGACAGGAAGCAGAGCTGGAGGTGGCAGAACTTGAGATGCTGAGGTTCTCTTTAGGAGCGTCTAGGGTGGACAGGATTAGGAATGAGATCATCAGAGGGACAGCACAGGTTGGAAAATTGGGAGACAAAATTCGAGAGGCAAGACTGAGATGGTTTGGACATGTGCAGAGGAGGGATAGTGGATATATTGGTAGGAGGATGTTGGAGATGGACTGCCAGGCAAGAGACGGAGAGGAAGACCAAAGAGGAGCTACATGGTTGTGGTGAATGAAGATATGCAGGGAGTTGGGGGTGAGAGTAGAGGACGTGGAGGACAGGGTGAGGTGGAAACGTTTAACTCGCTGTGGTGACCCCTGATAAAGGGAGAAGCCGAAAGAAGAAGAAGAAGAATTCTATATACCCCTCAGATTTTTCCCACCTAAAGACATGATTGGTTGCTAAGCTTCTTTATTTTTACACAAGGCAGCATTTCCACGGGAAACATTTCTCTCTGTTGGCCTGCCATCATAAGTAAATACTACTTTGAACAAAGGTACAACAAAAAATATGAAAGCTTTGAACTGTAATTAATTCAAATAATTATAAATACGGTTCATCTTAGCGTAAAATCACGTTTGTTAAGGAAGAACGTCGGACATTTTGTGTAAGGCAACAGCGTAACTGGAATGACACCAACGAATCTGTGTAAACTTCTGTTAATACTGAGCCTGACAGCCACAAAACCATGGTTTAGAAAGTATTACAAATAAAATCGTTTTAAAAGTTAAAGACAGTAAATAAAGCAAAAAATAAGTGAATAACAACAATTCGAACGCTTTTTCAAACACTCGATTCTAAGCGCAGCTACTGCGTGGGAAAAAGTGGATCATACCATTAGCGAGACGAGAGGGGACTGCCATTTTATCGTTGTTAAAAAAAAATCATGTTTAGAACATACTTTCCATAGTTTTAATGCTTTTTAAGCCTTATTAGGGACAAACCTCTGTTTCTGAAAGGACTTTTATTCTAAAAAGGGGCTAGACACGGCTAAGCCGTAGAGTCCTTCTACTAATGAGCATTGTTTTGATTTGTGGCTGTCCACACGCGTTGCCGTCAGTGCTGTTGCAGTGGGCCACCTAGTGGACAAACTACACAACGACAACACACAGCACGTAGGATCCATGTTCCTTCTGTCCATCATTAACGCAGATAAACGCAGTAACTGTTGTCGCTGAGTTATTTTAACATATTTGCTTTATGTTTTCTGAAACCGTAAGGTAAAATCAGTTTGTAATCTGTTGTAAGTCCCTCACATAACGTGTGTGTGTGTGTGTGTGTGTGTGTGTGTGTGTGTGTGTGTTCAGAGGTGGATTCGGAGCTGGAGCGTGCTCAGCAGGAATGGGACGCCCTCGAGAGCATACAGCCAGGTGAGACCGCTCTCCTCTCCGTAACAGCAGCATCTCGCTGCATCACCGTGGCGACCACAGCTGTACATCATCAGGGGAGATGAGCCTCCTAAAATATGATTACTGAGCAAAGTTTCAGCTCTGTGGGAGTGACAATGCTTTGTGTCACCTGTGCTGATTACATGGAGGTAAAACTATTAATTAAGTATTAATGATGTCATTTCTTGTACAGTTCCAGTGGAAGATCTCGCTCCGTCCGCTCTGATCTCCTTCAACGAGGCCCTGCAGCACTTTCAGACCTCCGACCTGGGGGACCTGCTGGTAAGAAACAGTGTGGAACGTGCATGATGTCTTTTCCTCATGTGCACTGATCGTAAATGTGTGTGTGTGTGTGTGTGTGTGTTTCTGATCTCTTCACGTCCCCCAGAGAAACATCCAGCCCACCGTTCAGAGGACGGGATTGGCTGCCGTCACACACTTCCTGTTCGGCCCCCCGCGGCTGCACCGGGAGCTGGTGGGGGAGAGGGACCTGGTGTTCGCCATCGCACAGTGTGAGTGCCCCGGCTTTGTCACATCAGTTACTGCAGGGCTGCTCTCTGTGTGTGTGTGTGTGTGTGTGTGTGATTATGTTGTAACGTGTGTGTGTGTGTGTGTGTGTGTGTGTGTGTGTGTGTGTGTGTGTGTGTAGGCTCTTTTGATAACACTCAGCCTGTACACACGCGTGTGCTGCAGACCGTGTACCGCAGACTGACCTGCAGCCGAGCCGACTGTCCTCGGTACGGCCCGCACTGGGAGAACGTCGGCTTCCAGGGTAAACAGGAACCACTGTCTCACACACACACACACATACACACACACACACTCAGCGGCCACTTTATTAGGAACGTCTACATGGTGTCTGCACTTAGGGTCTCCATGCAGGGCTCAGACACTGTAGAGTATCAGCGTTAGATTAACCACAGTTATTATTATCGCTGTTATATAATTATTATAAGAATAATAACAACAATCATCACATTATTTATTATTGCTTATTCTTTCTTTATAATGAATGTGATGATTTTGCTACTATTATAATTGTATTATTTTGTATTATTTAATTATTATTATTACTACTATTATTGATATATTTTTAGTGTAATATGTATTGTTATTGTAATATTATTACTTTAGTTAATATAATCATTTATTGTTATTTGTATTATTGTTATTTATTATTATCATTTTATGATATTATTATTATTATTATTATTGTTATTATTATTATTACTTTGAATTACATTTTTATCGTTTATTCTTTCTTACTAATACTGTATTTTTTTAATATTATAAATTATTATATTCTTATTTCAGTTCTTATTTTTTAATTATTATTAATACTGTTACTTTTAATTATATTTTTAGTATATTATTGTAATATTATTATATGATTTACTGTAATCATTATTGTTATTTTTTATTATTATTATTGTTATTGTTTTATTGCTTATTCCTTCTTATTAATACTCATTTTATTATTATTTTTTTTAATTAAATTTTTTATTGCTTATTCTTTCATTATTGTAATTTTGTTTTGTTTATTCGTATTTTATTTCATATTGTTTAATTGTTATTATGATGAAAATTACAGACCTCTCTCATCTTTCTAAGCAGGAGAACTTGCACAGTCAGTGGCTGACTAAATACTTTTTTGCCCCTCTGTGTGTCTGTGTCTGTGTCTGTGTCTGTCTGTGTGTGTGTGTGTGTGTGTGTGTGTGTGACACAGGTACAGATCCTGCTACAGATCTGAGAGGAACAGGATTTCTGGGTTTGATGCACATGTTATATCTGGTGATGGATCCAGAAACTCTCTCACTCACCAGAGACATCTACAGACTGTCCCAGCATCCCGTACAGGTAACACACACACACACACACACACCCTGTATGTATATGTTTGTGTGCAGTGTTGTGCTGTACAGTTTGGCTGAGTGAGGCTTATTTTGGACCCTCTGACTCCAGCAGAGCTGTAATTAGCTCAGTAACCCCTGGGCCTGAGGATGGTAATCACCCACATCCATCTCCTGTACAGCTGTGGCGTTACCCGCCCGGGGTGCCAACACTTCTGCACAACTCTGTAATTATAGGCTAACTGAGGCTGGGGATTTTTATTTAGTAACTTCCTTCTTTTGCAGAATTTTCCGTTCAGTGTGATGTCCATCAACATGACCCGCATCGTCCTGCACGCGCTCAGAGAGGAGGTGCTGGCAAAGTCAGTACACACACACACACACACGCGCACGCTCAGAGAGGAGGTGCTGGCAAAGTTAGTACACACACACACACGCGCACACACCACACACACACACACACACACACACACACGCACACACGCGAACGCTCAGAGAGGAGGTGCTGGCAAAGTCAGTACACGCACACACACGCGCGCACACACACACCACACACGCACACACACACGCGCACGCTCAGAGAGGAGGTGCTGGCAAAGTCAGTACACACACACACACACACACACACACACACACACGCACACACACACGCGAACGCTCAGAGAGGAGGTGCTGGCAAAGTCAGTACACGCACACACACGCGCGCACACACACACACACACACACACCACACACACGCACACACACACGCGCACGCTCAGAGAGGAGGTGCTGGCAAAGTCAGTACACACACACACACGCGCACCCACACACACAACACACACACACACACACCCGCACACACACACGCGCACGCTCAGAGAGGAGGTGCTGGCAAAGTCAGTACACGCACACACACACACAACACACGCACACACACCACACACACACCCACACGCACACACACACGCAGCACGCTCAGAGAGGAGGTGCTGGCAAAAGTCAGTACACACACACACACGCGCACACACACACACACACACACACACACACACACACGCGCACGCTCAGAGAGGAGGTGCTGGCAAAGTCAGTACACACACACACACGCGCACACACACACACACACACACACACACACACACACACACACACTCACACACGGTACAGAGAGATTATAATCACTTGTTTTTTAGTTTTATGTCTGAGGAAGTCAATGTTTTTAAAGCTTAATGTCATAAATTAATAATTATAATGAATTATAAATTAAGTTTATTTTAAGCATTACTTTTATTTGTTATTAAGCTTTTATTTTATTTAGCTTTAATTTTATATGATGCTTCTGTTAGACTAGTTTTATTTATTAAAGTTTATTCTTGAGCTTTAGTTTTTTGAGCTTTCGTTTTAATTGTTGAGCTCTAATTTTATTTCTAAAAGTTTTTTTTTAGCTCTGAATTTACTTCTAAGGGCTTTTTCTTTGAGCTCTACATTTGTTTCTTATGGTGTTTCATCTGGCACTAGTATTATTTCTAAAGTTACTTTTATTGAGCTGTAATTTTATTTCTGAAGGTGTTTTTATCTGGCTCTAGCTTTTTGTCCTAAAGGTACTTTAATTTTTTATTTTACTAAACTTTTATTGAGCTCTAATTTTACTTCTAAATATGTTTATATTGAGTATTTTCTTCCTAAGGGTATTTTTGTTGAGCTTTAATTTTAGATTTAATTTGTTTTGCTAAGCATTATTTTCTTTTTTTTTAATCAGCTTCAGGAATCAGTAAAAGTAGCCACTTTGGTTTTCTTTTTTTTTTTTGTTGTGGTGCTTTTCTTGTTTTCATACTTAAATTGAAAAAAAAAAAAAACCTTACATTAAAATGTCCTTAAATGAAAGAAGGTCTGTTATTATGGAACCTGTTAAAGTAATAATCTATTAGTAGGACTTCTGTGAATTTGAAAATGCTCCTTAATTATGTAAGGCACCAGCAGTTCCCCTGATATACCCCCATAATAATAATAATAATAATAATAATAATAATAATAATAATAATAATAATAATAATAACATCCACTCCTGTCGTCCTTGATTACAGAGCCAGAGTGTTGAAAGAGCTTGTGGGTTTGCATCATGTGACTCCAGTGTTACCTTCACCTTATTTATTTATCCCATGGCCACTGTCCATAAGCTTACAGTCCTGTGTGTGTGTGTGTGTCAGGGAGTGTAACCGCCGGCAGCAGGTGGTCGGGGTCCTGAATGAGTTTTACCTGGCCACCTTCCTGCACCTGTACGAGCTGTGGAAGAAGCAGAAGAAGACCATCACCGACTCTGGATACGTCCTCAAGGGTACCAATTATATTAATAATAATTCTTATTATCACCTAAACACAATGATCTGACCAATCAGAATCAACCGTTACAAATTAATTCATTAGTGTGTGTGTGTGTGTGTGGTACAGATGTGGAGCTCTATGCCAAGAAGAACCCCAGGCAGCTCCTGAAGCGTCTGCACTGCTTCCTTCAGGAGAAACGCAGCGGGAACGTCCAGCCCACCTCCCATGAAACTCCGCCCCACACCGACCTTGGGGTTACAGCAACCCACACAGGGGGCAAGGGGGGCAAGATGAACTTCACGGGGGTGTGTGATCTTCCCCCTGAGATGGAGGGAGAGGCTCGACTCATCTGAGAGAGAGAGAGTGAGATTTAAACAAGGAACAGATCAGAGACTTTAAACAAGGTAGAATAGCTCAACCTGTACAGAGAGCGGCCAGCAGGGGGAGCACCGACTCAGAAACAATCAGAATAACAGATAAACCTGTACAGAGAGCGGCCAGCAGGGGGAGCACCGACTCAAAAACAATCAGAATAACAGATAAACCCGAGCCTGTACAGAGAGCGGCCAGCAGGGGGAGCACCGACTCAAAAACAATCAGAATAACAGATAAACCCGAGCCTGTACAGAGAGCGGCCAGCAGGGGGAGCACCGACTCAAAAACAATCAAGAATACAGATAAACCCGAGCCTGTACAGAGAGCGGCCAGCAGGGGGAGCACCGACTCAAAAACAATCAGAATAACAGATAAACCCGAACCTGTACAGAGAGCGGCCAGCAGGGGGAGCACCGACTCAATAACAATCAGAATAACAGATAAACCTGTACAGAGAGCGGCCAGCAGGGGGAGCACCGACTCAAAAACAATCAGAATAACAGATAAACCCGAACCTGTACAGAGAGCGGCCAGCAGGGGCAGCACCGACTCAACCTCCCCCCCACCCGTGTGTGTGTGTGTGTGTGTGTGTGTGTGTGTGTGTGTGTGTTATTCCCATCTGTTATACAACACCTGAGGAATAAAAAATGACAAACAAAACATTTTTCGGTGTCAATGGTTTTTTTTTCTTCGTTCTTTTACTTCTTGCTTTTCATTTTTGTTTCTTTCTACCTGTTCTTGTTTTTCTTTCTTTCTTGCTCTTTAATTTTATTTTTTGTACATCTTCTCCGCGCTGCCTTTTCTTTTTTGCCCATTTTGCTCTCATTCTTTTTTTTTAATTTTGTCAATCTTTTATCTTTATTTTTTACTGCATTTTTTTGTTTTTCTATTGGATTTTCATTTAATTTCATCATTTTCTATTTTTGTTTGTTTCTTTCTGTCCATTCTTGTTTTCTTTATTTTTTGTTTTTTTATTTTTATCTGTAATGGTTTTTTTCTGTCATTTTTTTCTTTAATTTTCAATGCATTATTCTATGTATTTGTTTTTTGACTTTCTTATTTGTTTGTTTCTTTCTGCTCATTTTTTAATTCTTATTTTTCTTATTCTTATTTTTATTTTTCATTCTTTATTTTTCTTAATTTTTTCCACTGCATTTTTTGTTTTCCATTGGAATTTCTCTTTTCACTTTATGCTTTTTTTCTTTTTGTTTCTTTCTTTCTGCCCATTCTTTGTTTTTGTTTTTTTTTTTCTTTCATGCTCTTTATTTATAGTTGTTTTTCCTCTGCTCCGTTTTTTTTTTTTTTTTTTATTATTCACTTTTTTTATTTATTTTTCACTGCATTTTTCTCAGTATTTATTTTTTATTGGACTTTTTTTTTTATTATATCTAACTTTTCTTTTTTTTTCTGACCATTTGGTTTTTTCTTTCTTGTTCTTTTGTGTAGTTAGTTTTTGTGCTTCTTTCTTTTGCCTTATTTTTTTCACTTTTTATTTGTTTTTCTTTTTTCCCCAACTGCATTTTTCTTTTGTGCACTCATTCTCAGCAGCATCTTCCTTCCTTGCTTCCTTTTTTCTTTCTGTCCATTTTCTTTTCTTGTATTTCTCTCTTTTTCAGGGTCCAGGGTTTAAATCCCACCTCTATTGGGCCCCTGAGTAAAGGCCCTTAGTAACCCACCGCTGTATCAGTTCATTGGAGGCTGTGGATCAGAGAACCTGCTAAAGCACTGAAGGATTCATTGTGAAGTTATGAAACTCTGTCACCCTGTGGAGATAATCGGAATTACAGCAGCGGTAAATACGGCTTACATCCTCATAAGAGTTTGGCAGCAATTCTCTGCCAAAATCTGTAAACCAACAACTTTTACTTGAATATTTTGTATCGGATTGGTAGTAACTAATGAGCTTGTGTACTTCTGCCACCTCTGAGTAAAATATAGAGTTCTAGAGAGTTCTATGCAGTATGTAATTAAACTGGTGTAGTATACTGGTTATTATAATTATACTTGTGTAATTATTTATATATTTATTTATTTATTTATTTATTTATTTATTTATTTATTTATTTATTTATTACCTGTAGTTTAACCCTGCTGTCTATGTATATTTATATCTGATCTCCGTTTATATCTTGCTCTTGCTTTCCCCTTTTTGTTTGAGTTATGCCGCTGTAACACACGAATTTTCCTCTGGGATTAATAAAGTGATCTGTCTGTCTGTCTGTCTGTCTACCTGCCTATCTACCTATCGTAATATAACACCCGTGTCACCAGTGGCAGGATTGGTTCAGTAGTCCAGTATCGGCCCATCCCTAATATTTACAGTAGCCTAACAGGGACAGGTGGTGACAGTGGATGCGGAGAGAGACGGAGGTCGTTGATGACGGACAGAGCGCGGTGAGTGTCTGAATGTAAGTTTGATAATAGGAGAGTAACAGGAATGTACAGCAGATAAAGGACAGTTCAGCACAGGTAACACTGACACGGTTTGTTTTATAGGGCTTGAAATGGTGATTGGTTTTTCTGGCATGATGACGCAGTTCAGTTCGGCACTAGGACGGAAAGATCTGATATCTTTACAGTGTGGAGACATGTTTATGGTTCCCACAAGAAATTCTGCTTTTAACAAAAACTGCAACTTTCTTTAACAACTAAAAGAGCCAAACGACTTCCTTTAGGTAGTAACGGAAAACTGTAGGGTTATGTTTAATTAGCTACAGAAATCTTTGGAAGGTCCCCACAATGATATAAAGACAAAGAGTAAAAATACTATTAATTGCATGATGAAGCAGGGGCGTTTTAGGGTTTTAGGAGGTAGGGGCTTAGCGCAGACACATCGCTGGAGGTCTAGGGAGCTCCTCTGCTGAATTTTAAAAATGTCTTAATACTCAATTGATACTTTCTAAAAAAAATACCGTGTGTCATTCTGTTTATTACCCATGCACTGTCTGTTTAGTATTTGCAAAAATAAACGGCCACATATAGTAAAAATAAAATGTGATAGTATGTGATGTTTTCAAACGTCATCTTTTTATATCAAACATAATGTCAAGCCACATTAGTCATTGTAGAAGATCACATATGATGATAATTCAGAGATTTTCGAAAAGATCTGCTTTATAATTATGGCTCTGTAACAACAACAACACTCCAGTAGATAACATCACCTCTAATTACAGTTCGTTGACTGATTTATCTGGAAACCATTAGGACTCTCCATAGTAGAAGAGCGTGGGGAAAGTTACGAAAGATTTTGCATTTCCTTCAGTTTCTCAGAGACTGATTGTATCGGAGAGACAAAATTTGAATACAGTAAAAACACACCTGCCAGCTTCCCAGCCACACTGCTGTAACATGGGTACCTGTGATAATAGAGTTACAGTGTAGACTTGAACAGACGGAGTGAAATGTTGCAGCCGATCCCATAACAGGGGCAGCTTCAGCATTCATTAAAATGTAATGAAATCAAGCTTTAATATCATTTTGCCATTACTTTATTTTATTTGTGCACCGACAGGGTCTTCACTAAATTAATGTGATTGGCTGTATAAAAGACCAAGTGTACTAAAACGAAAAACATATTTTAAAGTAACAACCATGGTTTTGGTTTAATTATTACAATTAATTAAACTATAAAATGATCAAAATCAAGACACTGATATTGAATAATGCTTCTCTAAACCTTTTTGACAGATTGCTGAATTAGAATAACCATAAAATAGATCGCCTGCAGTTTTTAGGTGGCTCTTGAAAGGTATTTTGCATTAATCAATAAAATTCACAAATGTATAATTAATGTAAATGCAAGATATTACATTAATATTGTCATAAGGGACAGTTGTAACAAGTCCCTAACTGAGCATGTGCAGTTTGACTATCAGCACTGCAGCTCATTCCTATATGGCGGAATAAGTCATGTTCCAACTTCCCACTGTTGGAACCGTCCCCATTCTCCCCTACACACAAACATAATTCTGAATAATTTCTATTCGGTTACAATGAACTGCAGCATCTAACTGAATATCCCAACTTTTACTTGATTGTTTGATTAAATATCTTTGGACCCACAACGTTCTCTACATCCTCTTCTCTCGTCCATTTCACACTAAGCGTACCGAAACTTCCTACAACTGAAAAAAGGAAGATTATTTTATTTTGGGAACAAAGGTGAAAGGCTTAGACTTGCTGCTTATTTTGACTCAACAGTGACTGACTTTGATGTTCTAATGGACTGTTCTAGCAGTGCTGTCACAGAAAGTACTCAATACATATTGAATTACCTGTTTGACCAGTTCTAGGACAGGCTATAGTTCAGAGTAGTGTGCACATGTCTACCCTTAAGCATGTTTACAGTGTACATAGTATGACCTCTCACTAATATCCTGGTTGTACACACCAGTGCACACGGGGTTTCAAGGTTCTTGTACATAATTTCTTGGCATAATGTTTTTGCTGACTGGTGTGTATAACATACATATACAGTGTTTATTGTATACTTTAACAAAAACTCTTTTTTTGTCAAGGAATGTCTACTTTGTATATATGTCTGAGGTAATTCAATATGTATTAGGTACTTTCTGTGACAGGACTGCTAGAACTGACACCGGAGTCCATTAGAATATCAAGGTTACAAAGCTTTGTCAAAAGTCAAACTAAGCAGCAAGTCTAAGCCGTTCACCTTTGTTCTTAAATTAAAATAATCTTCATTTTTTCAGTTGTAGGAAGATTCAGTGCATCTAATGTGAAATGGACAATAAAATAGGCTTTAGAGAACATTGTTGTACAGCCAGGCCAGTCTAGTACCCGCACTCTTTTACTACGAAGCCATGCTGTTGGAACACGTGCAGAATGTGGCTTGGCATTGTCTTGCTGAAATAAGCAGATACGTCCCTGAAAAAGACGTGGCTTGGATGGCAGCATGTGTGGCTCCAAAACCTGTGTGTACCTTTCAGCATTAAGGGGACTTCACAGATGTGCCAGTTACCCATGCCATGGGCACTAACACACCCCCATGCCATCAGAGATGCTGGTTTTTGAACGTAGCACTGATAACAACCAGACAGTGCTTTTCCTCTTTGGCCCGGAGGACACGACATCCATGATTTCCAGCAACAGTTTGAAATGTGGACTCGTCAGACCACAGGACACTTTTCCACTTTGGTCAGTACATCTCAGATGAGCTCGGGCCCAGAGAAGCCGGCGGCGTTTCTGGGTGTTGTTGATCTATGGCTTTCGCTTTGCATGGTAGAGATTTAACTTGCACTTGTAGATGGAGAGGAACTGTGTTCACTGACAGGGGTTTACTGAAGTGTTCCTGAGCCCATGTGGTAATATCCCTTACAGAATGATGTCGGTTTTTAATGCAGTGCCGCCTGAGGGATCGAAGGTCACTGGCATTCAGTGTTGGTTTTTGGCCTTGCTGCTTACTTGCAGAGATTTCTCCAGATTCTCTGAATCTTTTGATGATGATATGGACTGTAGATGATGAAGCCCCTTCATTTTTTGCAATAGCACGTTGTGAAACGTTGTTCTTAAACTGTTGGACTATTTGTGGTGAACCTCGCCCCATCCTTGCTTCTGAACGGCTGAGCCTTTCGGGGACGCTCCCTTTATACCCAATCATGACACTCACCTGTTTCAAATGAACCTGTTCACCTGTGGAATGTTCCAAACAGGTGTTTTTTGGGCATTCCTCAACTTTCCCAGTCTTTTGTTGCCCCTGTTCCAACTGTTTTGGAACGTGTTGCAGGCATCAAATTCACAATGGGTAACCACATTTCGGACCCTCTCTCCCTCAGCACTGGAGCTCCGCAGGGCTGTGTGCTTTCTCCTCTGCTCTACTCTCTTTACACTGATTCCTGCACTTCTATCAATGACTCTGTTAAACTTATTAAGTTTGCAGATGACACTACCCTGATTGGTCTCATATCTAACAACAATGAGTCCTTATACCGGGAGGAAGTGCAACGACTAGTGTCATGGTGTGGAGCTAACAATCTGGAGCTAAACACACAAAAAACTGTAGAGATGATAATTGACTTCAGACTGAAACCCACCCCACTGTCTCCGCTGGAAATACAAGGCTCCACTGTCAGCAGAGTAGAATCTTACAAATTCTTGGGCTCCACCATTCAGCAGGACCTCAGATGGGACAGACATGGCTCAGCGGTTATGAAGAAGGCCCAGCAGCGCTTGTATCTCTTGTGTCAGCTAAAGAAATTTAGGCTGCCTCAAGCACTGCTGGTCCAGTTCTACACTATCATAATAGAGTCCATCATCACGTCCTCCATCTCCATCTGGTTTGGATCTGCCAGTCTGCACATCAAGCGTAAGCTACAGCGAACGGTGTGATGTGCAGAGGAAATCATCGGGTGTCCTCTCTCCACCCTTGATGATGAAGAAGAGGGCAAGGAAGATCATGGCTGATCCATTCCACCCAGGTCACTCACTCTTCCAGCGGTTTACATCCCAGCGGAAACCAAGAGTAAGAGCCTTAAAGACTCTCACCAACCACCACCTTCACAGCTTCTTTCCCCAGGCCATCATCCTGCTAAATAAAGACCCTTCCAACATTCCTCCCCCTTAGACCCTTAGACTCTGCACGCTAACATTACACTATTACACAATTCTCAGGACATGTCTGTGCACAATTGCACTTTAACCCTTGGAAAGTACATTTACATATTTCATTTCATATTTAACATATGCTTACTTTTCATTCATTTCTGCTGCTATATACATATACTGTGTATATATACTTCATCACTACAATACAGGACTCGAACGCACTATATACACATTCAACATGTCTCTCTATATAGTCACTGTTTTCATTTATTTGTCATTTTTATTTTTATCTTCCTTTTATTTATTTATTTTAAATTCAATTTCTATGTTTAGGTTTAATTTTACTCTGTGTTGACACATGCACCAAGACAAATTCCTTGTACTTCTTGTACTTGGCGAATAAAGGATTCTAATTCTGATTCTGATATTTGCAAAAAAAACAATACAATTTATCCGTTTGAAGATTAAATATCTTGTCATTGTAGAGTTTTCCTTTGAATAAGGGTTGAAAAGGATTTGCAAATCATTGTATTCTGTTTTTACTTATGTTTTGCACAATGTCCCAACTTCATTTTTTCAAATCAGAAAAAGTTGAGACCGCATGGAAAAGGCAAAAAAACTGCAGATTTTCTTCCATTTACTTTTATTTAATTGCAGACAGGATGAAACTAAGATATTTCATGTTTTTTTTTCTGGTCAGCTTCATTTTATTTGTTAATAAACACGTTAGAGCAACATAAGCTGCCTTCAAGAAGACTTTTCCAGGGACGTCAATGCATTTTTCAACAAGACAAATCAGAAAAAGTTAGCACTGAAATAGAATAGAATAGAATGTTTTTATTGTCATTGTATGGGTACAATGACATTCTAAATATGAAAATCCCTTCCAATCTTTCTTTGAGGAAATTTGTTTTTAAATATGTCAATCATTTTCTTACACATTTGTTGATGTATAGTGAATGTAAGCATATTTTTAAAATTGCATTTCCATACTGTCCCAATATATTTCTGTCTAAGATATTCCAGTCGTAGATATTCCATTGTAGGATTTGGTGAATAGGCAAGCATGTATAAATATAGGAATCCACTTGGATACAAATTTGTCCATGTCAATGAAGAGTTCCCAAACTATATCTAAGAGTATTATATAACCAGTAAGAGAGCTCTGTCTCTGAGAGCAGAGGTTAAGTAACTTTTATAATGATTTGTACTTTAGTCTGATGGAGAATCCGAGACCAGACTCGCCTGACCCCAGCTGTGTGTCCCTGAAGAGGAACCAGTCAAGAAAATGTCTAAGAGACTTTAAAGATGGAGACTCTGCTGCTGATCAGAGGTCAGTACCAAACTGTTCTTTTTTGATAAAATGTTTGATGTTTGATGATTTAATCTCATATAGAAAATCCAGGGTGTACATTTTAAAATAAACTAACATTTTTAATTGATTTATTTTTAATTGATTAAATCTGTTTCTTAGTCTGATGGAGAATCTGAGATCAGACTCCCCTGAACCCAGCTGTGTCTCCCTGAAGAGTGACCAGTCAATACAACATAAAGTATTATTCAGTGATGGAGACTCTGCTGCTGATCAGAGGTCAGTACCAAACTGTTTCATTATATGTTCTTTTTTTATAAAATATTTGATGTTTTATGTTTGATGATTTAATCTCATATGGAGAATCCAGGGTGTAGATGCCATGCTTTACATTTTAAAATAAACTAATTTATTTTGTATTGACTTATTTTTCATTGCTTAAATCTGTTTCTTAGTCTGATGGAGAATCCGAGATCAGACTCCCCTGAACCCAGCTGTGTCTCCATGAAGAGTGACCAGTCAATACAACATAAAGTATTATTCAGTGATGGAGACTCTGCTGCTGATCAGAGGTGAGAGTACTGTGAGTCAGTTCAGTCTGATCATGCACGAGTCATGATAAACACTTTATACGTTGAATGCTTGCAGGAAAATCAAAAGTGGCTGAACTGAGCTGTTTTTATAGGTGTTGTGTACAGAGATAAAGATGGTACACAATCCCTATTACACTCCGTGTGTTGTTTGATCACAGGGCACTTAAGCAGAAATCAAACATCAGCAAGAAAGATCAGCTGGAGTCCACTTTCCAGGTGTGTGTGTGTGTGTTAGTGTAAGTGTAAGTGTAAGTTGAAACATGATCAGATATTCACCCGTCATAAAAGAGAACCCAATTAAACAAACGAGACAAAATATTATGCTAGCTAATAAGACACAACAACAGTGTAGCTACAATAAAATAAAGCTTTAATGAAAATAATGGGAGGATGCTGTATTATGTTTCTAAACTTGAGTAGGCTTGTTCACAGTACCGATAATTTATTTGTTCCTTACATTTATTGTACTAATTCAAATTTTAGCTGTTTATTTTCCTTTTAAGGAATAGGGTCGCCTATTTGGACAATACCTGACCGATCCCTTTATTCAGTACACTTCCTTGATCGTACCGGGTCTGGAGCGTTGCCCTATTCACATCAGATAATAAGTCAAGTCAAGTGGTGACACAGAATTTAAATGAATCCTGAAGAAATTAAAGTGAAAAATGTTTACAATATATAAATAAGAATGTTTCCATTTTGATTAGTTCATTTTCGGTACTGATATCAGAGCCGAATAAGGAATACTTATTCCTCAGTTGCTATGCATTGCCAGACCTTTGGAACTCAATAACAAAGCACATCTCATATTTCTTAAGTCACATAACCAACTGAATACTAGAAACACGATAGTCCTCTTGTTAAACCAGATGCTACAACTTACCAGTAGAGACGGCCCACTAGAAACTAACGTGAGGGGTGTGGTTTGACAGCTGTAGTTGTGACATGGGAAGCTGCCGCAGAAGTGTGTGATCAGTCAGTCTAGGCCTCAGGAGGTTCTTGTTTAAATCATTTACATGCTGCTGCCATCGTCATGTGAAAGGAAAAATTACAACATGCTAGCAGGCCACGAATAACATATTTTTAAGATAGATTCCGCGGGCCAATTACAATCTGTTTGCAGGACGCTTTTGTCTCTATCCTGTAATAATAGTAATAAGAAGTAATCCGTGACAGTACACAGCATGTTCTCTCACATATTCATAAATCATGTCTGTCTGTAACATTTTCTGTTCCTGTGTGTTTCTAATCAGGAGCTGGAGCACAAAGACGTGACTCCAGAGAAATTTAAGGATACACTAAGTCCGGATTATTCATCATGCTCTGAGAGGGAAACTGAGGAAGAGGAGGATTTGTCTCGAGGTTTGTGCTATAACTTGGCCTGCGGCATTGTGCCTACAACCGCAGCACACCAGTGCCAATATGTCATGTTATAGCACACCTTCTCGTGTATTATTGCTTAAACATGCTCAGTATTTTCATGTTCATATTGTTCATTCAGTAAAATATTTATTATAATATTGTTCTCTGTTTATTAGAGATGGTCTCTGTCCATCATCAAAACCTCAAATCCAAACTGAGAGAGAAATATATGAGGATAAATGAAGGACTTTCAGCGTTTGGAAGCCCAGCACTCCTGAATGAGATCTACACAGAGCTCTACATCACAGAGGGTTGGGGTGGACAGATCAATAATGAACATGAAGTCAGACAGATTGAGACAGCATCCAGGAGACCGGCAACCCAGGAGAAACCCATCAAATGTAACGATCTCTTTAAGAACAAGTCCATCAGAAGTGTGCTGACTAAAGGAGTGGCTGGAATTGGAAAAACAGTCTCGGTGCAGAAGTTCATTCTGGACTGGGCTGATGGAAAAGCAAATCAGGACGTCATGTTCATGTTTCCACTTCCTTTTAGAGAGCTGAATTTGATGAAGCAGAAGAAGCTCAGTCTGATGGACCTTCTTCATCAGTTTTTCCCTGAAATACAAAAATTAATAGACTGTGATTCCTACAGAGTGGTGTTTATCTTTGATGGTCTGGATGAGTGTCGGCTTCCTCTAAATTTCCAGAATAATGAGATTGTGTGTGATGTAACAGAATCAGCCTCAGTGGATGTTCTGCTGACGAACCTCATCAAGGGGAATCTGCTTCCCTCTGCTCTCCTCTGGATAACCTCTCGACCAGGAGCAGCCAATCAGATCCCTCTAAAGTGTGTAGACCAGGTAACAGAGGTACGAGGGTTCAGTCATCCTCAGAAAGAGGAGTACTTCAGGAAGAGGATCAATGATCAGAAACTGGCCAATCTAATCATTTGCTACACGAAGTCCTCCAGAAGCCTCTACATCATGTGCCACATCCCAGTCTTCTGCTGGATTTTAGCCTCTGTTCTAGAGAGAATGCTTAGTGAAGCAGAAGGTGGAGAGATCCCCAAAACTCTGACTCAAATGTTCACTTACTTCCTGATCTTTCAGATCAAACACAAGGGCCAAAAGTACCATGGGAAATATGAGCTGGATCCTGAGCAGACCAGAGAGAGCATTCTGGCCCTGGGAAAACTGGCTTTCCAACAGCTGGAGAAAGGAAACCTGATCTTCTATGAGGACGACCTGAGAGAGTGTGGCATTGATGTGAGAGAAGCATCAGTGTACTCAGGAGTCTGCTCCCAGATCTTCAGAGAGTTTGGACTGCACCTGGGGAAGGTCTTCAGCTTTGTTCACCTGAGTGTTCAGGAGTTTCTAGCTGCTTTATTTGTATTTCTCTTCTTCATCAATACAAATCCAGCAGAACATCCAACCTCTGATCTGTCTGATCTTTTCAACAAGTCAAACATGTCCGAGTTCCTGAAGAGTGCAGTGGACAAGGCCTTACAGAGTGAGAATGGACACCTGGACCTTTTCCTCCGCTTCCTCCTGGGTCTCTCGCTGGAGTCCAATCAGACTCTCTTACGAGGCCTGCTGCCACAGACAGGAAGTAGCTCTAATAGCAAAGAGGAAACAGTGAAGTACATCAAGGAGAAGATCAGGGAGAATCCCTCTCCAGAGAAATCCATCAATCTGTTCCACTGTCTGAACGAACTCAACGACCATTCTCTACAGCAGGAAGTCCAGACTTATCTGAAGAGAGAAGATTACTACTGTCTGAACAGAGTCAGTCTCTCTCCTGATCAGTGGTCAGCTCTGGTGTTTGTGTTGCTGAACTCAGATCAGGAGCTGGATGAGTTTGATTTGAGGAAATATCATCCATCAGAGGAATGTCTTCTGAAGTTGCTGTCAGTGGTGAAAGCTTCCAGAAAAGCTCAGTGAGTATTCACATTGATTAATGCAGGACTTTTTATTGTTATTTATTTGGCTGCAGAGTCTTTTTGGACCTCACAGTGCACAGGTTAACATGTACCCAGAACAAGGTGCCAGTTTACAGTAGTGGTCACTGTTGCAGAATGTGGGTCACTGAGGTGGTGGTCTAGTGAATTGATTCCGCACCACTTGAGTAAACCCATCATCTATGTTTGTTAATTAAAAAAAAATTACATAATATACTTTACTAGTCCTTACACAGTGGCGCAGTGGCTCAATTCCCGGCCCAGACACTGCCTGGTTGGAGTTTCTATGCTCTCACTATGTCTCCAAAAGTTTCCTCCCACATTCCACAGAGTTTGGTAAATTGGAGACTCTAAAGTGCCTCAGTGTGAATGAATGTGTGTATGTATGTATGTATGCTTGTGCCCTCTGATGAATTGACACCCTGTCTAGATTTGATTCCCGCCTTGCACACTATGCTGCTGGTTGGGCCCCATGCAACCCCTGGTATGAAAGTAAATTAATGAATGATTAGCCCTTAGTTCAGTGCGTGCTGGATTGCTGGATCTGATCTAATCTTTATTTCTCATCCAGGTTGTTGGAGTGTAATCTTACAGAGGAAAGCTGCTCAGCTCTGTCCTCAGTTCTCAGTTCAAAATCCTCCAGTCTGAGGGATCTGGACCTGAGTAAGAATAACCTACAGAACTCATTAATGAAGCTGCTCTGTGATGGACTGAAGAATCCAAACTGTAACCTGGAGACACTGAGGTCAGATCCTCATTTTATTACTGTAATTAAAACAAATAAAGTTTGTTCCTAAGGCTTCATAGCTCGTTGCACAGTTTAATAGTTACAGATAGGGACAGATCTTTTAATTTTTGCACTCTTAGATAAAAATGCTGTACTGCAAACTTAACACAGAGGTATAACGTGAAAGTGTTAGTAAAATATCATCAAGATCAACTGTGTAGTTCAGTTAAGCTGCAATGTAGGTAGTGTCTGCAGATAGAAGATTAGTAAGTTTTGTTGTTTAGTAGATTAATTAGTAAATGAATTAGGAAGTTGAAATATTATAAGAAGGGTACTATTATAAGAAGAAGATACTGTTTTTGGCTTGGTAATGATATCTTAGATTCAATGTAGTTTGAAGATAAGTTCATGTTCAACTTTGTTTTTGTCAAGGCCTCCCAGAAGCTATCTGTAGTAAAACACAACTTTCATTCTTCATCTTTCAGCGGCAGCTAGCATAATACTGCACACAGCTAAGCCTAGAACTACATGTAGCTCACACAGCAGTGAAAATGCTCTAATGGCGCCAAAGAAAATAAATGTTGGCCATAAAATAAGGATTTTATATTTTTTACTATTTGGTTTTAAGGTGTTCATATTTGTTTCAAATTAGCTGGTTTCCCGGATTCTCCACGGTAATAACCAGAACTGGATCTCTGTTATTGTTCTTTCGTTAGTGTGTGATGCTGTGATCCAATCTAATCTTTATTTGTTTACCAGGATTTGTCACTGTGAAGTTACAGAGAGAAGCTGTGTAGCTCTGTCCTCAGTTCTCAGTACAAAATCCTCCGCACTGACATATCTGAACCTGAGTAACAATAACCTACAGGATTCTGGAGTGAAGCAGCTCTGTGCTGGACTGCGGAATCCAAACTGTAACCTGGTGAAACTAAGGTCAGATCCTCAGATGTTTGCTGGTGTCAAACTCTGTGTTTTTTATTAAACACCATCGGAGGTTCATTCATATATCTGTTAAGTCCAGCTTTTAACCCAGTTAATCTACTAATGCTCTATAACTCTCCATTTACATTTCTGTCGGATAAGATTAACTTTAATAGCTTCATCTTTCATAATCATCAGTTAAGTAACGTAAAATAATTCATAATTCATAATCATAATCATAGAACATAATTCATAATCAGCAGTTAAGTAACGTAAAATATAACGGGATCCTTCGTTAGAACACGAAGCTCTCACTCAAATTTTTTTCTGCAGGTAGAATAGTGTGTCTTAATAACAGCCTGCCTTAGAATTGTTTCTGACCGGATCTTTAATCACCAACACTAGAAGGTTCATCCTTATGAAATTACCAGAACTGAATCTCTTTTATTGCCTTTTCTTTAGAGGGTGATGCAGTGATCTTATCTAATCTATTTCTGTACCAGGTTGTTCGAGTGTAATCTTACAGAGCAGTGTGGTGCAGCTCTGTCCTCAGTTCTCAGTTCTAAATCCTCCAGTCTCAGAGATCTGAACCTGAGTAAGAATAAGCTGCAGGATTCAGGAGTGAAGCTGCTTTGTGCTGGACTGGAGAATCCAAACTGTACCCTGGAGAAACTGAGGTAAGATCTTTACTTTATTACTGTGCATAAAAACAAATAAAGTTTTTTTTTTTCCCCTAAAGCTTCACAGCTTGTTGCACATTTTTTGTTAACTTTAGGATAAAACTATTTTATTAGCCAGTAATGAAAGTCTAGAATTCCAGTGCTGCTGGATGCATCTGCTTTATACTGTTTACAGCTCTAAAATACTGTCTGCTAGTCAACAAATAAAATGTTTATATTAACAAATATGGCAGAATTTTTCTTTAGTATTTTGTACTAAATATAAGTGAGTGTAAACACAGAAGTTGTTCTGATAAGAACCTTCATCAGAGCTGCTTATCACAAAACAGAGTGGAATCTCTATTATTGTTGTTTTTTAGTGGGTAATGCAGTGATTTAATGTAATCTTTATGTTTCTACTAGTTTGTGTCGCTGTGAGCTCACAGAGGAAAGCTGTTCTGCTCTGTCCTCAGTTCTCAGCTCTGAATCCTCCAGTCTGAGAAATCTGGACCTGAGTCATAATAAGCTGCAGGATTCAGGAGTGAAGCTGCTCTGTGCTGGACTGGAGAATCCAAACTGTAAGCTGGAGAAACTGAAGTAAGATCTTTACTTTTTTACAGTGTCTAAATACTAATAAAGTTTTTTTCCTAAAGCTTGACACCACATTCCACAGTTTAATGGTTACAAATGGGGATAGAAGGTTTAATTTAGAAATGTCTTTTTGCAGACTACTGGAAGAAGATTTGTGATTTGTGCAGCATCTGTTCACAACCATTGACTAATATCATAGTTCTGACTGGTATATTGAAAGGAGAAAGTTCTGTGCATTACAACCTCCACCACCTGTTTTGCAATATGCCCACAAGCACGAAGCGAGTTTTTGTTTACTTTATACTATTCCCTTTTGTTCATTTCATTTCATTTTGTCTGGCCGCCAAGATCATGCAACAAGACTCTGACTGTGTTACTAACATTTTCACCCATTACCATGATGGGAGAGCCATCTCCATCTCCCATTCCAACCTCCCAAAAGCAGTTATCAGTCATAAAGAGGGATTCACCACAAAACCAGAGCTCATATCCCTTATTTTATTAATTACTCCTATAACTTCAAATTTCACCAGCTTGCGCCAATCCAGCTAAAAGGATGTAGGATCCTAATTAAAATGATACCAAACATCATATAGCCTCTGGACTACCTAATTTATTTATCCCTAAATTAACATGAATAATGGGGTGGCACGATGACTCGGTGGGTAGCAGTTTGCATGTTCTCTACATGTCTGTGTGGATTTACTCCGGGCACTCCGGTTTCCTCCCACAGTCCAATGATTGGATGCATTAGGTTAATTTATTACATTAAATTGACCTGATCTGAGTGTATACAGTGGCTTGCAAAAGTATTCGGCCCCCTTGAACTTTTCAACCTTTTGCCACATTTCAGGCTTCAAACATAAAGATATGACATAGTAATTTTCTGTGAAGAATCAACAACAAGTGGGACACAATCGTGAAGTGGAACGAAATTTATTGGATATTTTTAAACTTTTTTTTTAGAATAAAAAACTGAAAAGTGAGGCGCGTGCAAAATTATTCCGCCCCTTTACTTTCAGTGCAGCAAACTCACTCCAGAAGTTCAGTGAGGATCTCTGAACGATCCAATGTTGACCTAAATGACTGATGATGATAAATAGAATCCACCTGTGTGTAATCAAGTCTCCGTATAAATGCACATGCTCTGTGATAGTCTCAGAGTTCTGTTTAAAGCGCAGAGAGCATCATGAAGACCAAGGAACACACCAGGCAGGTTCGAGATACTGTTGTGGAGAAGTTTAAAGCCGGATTTGGATACAAAAAGATTTCCCAAGCTTTAAACATCTCAAGGAGCACTGTGCAAGCGATCATATTTCAATGGATTGAGTATCAGACCACTGCAAATCTACCAGGACCCGGCCATCCCTCTAAACCTTCAGCTCAAACAAGAAGAAGACTGATCAGAGATGCAGCCAAGAGGCCCATGATCACTCTGGATGAACTGCAGAGATCTACAGCTGAGGTGGGAGACTCTGTCCATAGGACAACAATCAGTCATACACTGCACAAATCTGGCCTTTATGGAAGAGTGGCAAGAGAAAGCCATTTCTCAAAGATATCCATAAAACGTTTGCCACAAGCCACCTGGGAGACACACCAAACATGTGGAAGTAGGTGCTCTGTTCAGACGAAATTTCTGGCCACAATGCAAAACGTTATGTTTGGCGTAAAAGCAACACAGCTCTTCACCCTGAACGCACCATCCCCACTGTCAAACATGGTGGTGGCAGCATCATGGTTTGGGCCTGCTTTTCTTCAGCAGGGACAGGGAAGATGGTTAAAATTGATGGGAAGATGGATGGAGCCAAATACAGGACCATTCTGGAAGAAAACCTGTTGGATCTGCAAAAGACCTGAGACTGGGACGGAGATTTATCTTCCAACAAGACAATGATCCAAAACATAAAGCAAAATCTACAATGGAATGGTTCACAAATAAACGTATCCAGGTGTTAGAATGGCCAAGTCAAAGTCCAGACCTGAATCCAATCGAGAATCTGTGGAAAGCTGAAAACTGCTGTTCACAAACGCTCTCCATCCAACCTCACTGAGCTCCAGCTGTTTTGCAAGGAAGAATGGGCAAAAATGTCATTCTCTCGATGTGCAAAACTGATAGAGACATACCCCAAGTGACTGGCATCTGTAATCGCAGCAAAAGGTGGCGCTACAAAGTATTAACGCAAGGGGGCCGAATACTTTTGCACTTTTCAGTTTTTTATTTCTAAAAAAAGTTTAAAATATCCAATAAATCTCGTTCCACTTCCCGATTGTGTCCCACTTGTTGCTGATTCTTCACAAAAAATACAATTTCATATCTTTATGTTTAAAGCCTGAAATGTGGCAAAAGGTTGAAAAGTTCAAGGAGGCCGAATACTTTTGCAAGGTACTGTATATGACTAGCTTTGATATAATCTTGTGTCTTTCGTTAAAATGGCTATTGATACTGAAAGCGACGTTAAATAAAACAAACAAACAAACATGAGTAAAGTCTCAGTATATTATGTTACCTCTCATTTTTTTATATTCTTTCTTCTCTTTGATTTTCCTTTCTTTGTTATAGCTCATTTAGCAAACCATCTTGAATACCTAAAATTATATTATGATAAATCCTTACAAACATGTTGCATTAAATTGGAAAACATACTGCATGCTTGAAAATGGTATTAACCTCATTGTTTTCCTAGGAAAATGCAATGTGAGTTTCTGATGAATATTCTGTATTATTTGAAGTTGTTATGAGACTTTACTGTGACTGTAACCCAAAGCATTAAATCCCCTAAACATTTTAAAGGTGACTCAAAACAACTTACGAACAACAATCATCTAATGAAGCTTGAACTCATCATCAGTTGTACTACAATACATTGTTTACAGCCCTACAGTACTGTCAGCATGTGTTGGATAAACATGTTTATATTAATAACTTGTGTTGTTATGTAACGGTATTTAAATAAATATTAATACTGATATTAATACAACAGTAACGATCATAAGAACTTTAGATGAAAGAATCCAGAAGTTCACAGGTTACTGAAGAATACAGAGAGGATGCAGAAATAACTGAATGTAATTGTAGAATTGTGTCTGATTGTGTCAGAACTTTAATCACCAACATTAGAAGTTTCATTCCTATTAAATAACCAGAACTGAATCTCTTTTATTGTCCTTTCTTTAGTGTGTGTTGTTATTCAATCTAATCTTTTCTTCTTCACCAGGTTGTTTGAGTGTGATCTTACAGAGGAAAGTTCTGCAGCTCTGTCCTCAATTCTCAGTTCTAAATCCTCCAGACTCAGAAAACTGAACCTGAGTCAGAATAAGTTGCAGGATTCAGGAGTGAAGCGGCTCAGTGCTGGACTGGAGAATCCGAACTGTAACCTGGAGATACTGAGGTGAGACCTTCACTTTATTACTGTCTATAAATAATAATAATTTTTTTCCCCTAAAGCTTCAGAGCTCATTGCACAATTTACTAGTTAAAGATCATGGCACATGTTTTAATTATTGCACCCTTGGGTAGAAATGTTGTACTGCAAATTTAACACAGAGGTATGAGATGAAAGTGAAAATGATAGTAAACAAAATCCAAGATCAACTGTGTAGTTGAGTTGAGTAATATAGGTACTGCAGACATAAGATACATGAGTAAGTTTTGTGAATTAGTAGATACAGTAGTAAATGAATTAGTAACTTAAGATACTGTTTTTGGTTGGATAAGTTCATCTCCATAATAGATAGAAACAACTTTGGTTTGTAAAGCGAGCCAGCTGCGAAGTATTTGTAATAAAATACATTTAAAATTCATCTTTCAGACACAACCTAGCCTAGAATTAGATCTTGTTTACAGGTCTACAGTATTGTCTGTTCCTCAGTTAGTAATGTTTACATTCATTAATTACTTTTATATGAACAGATATGACATCATTTTACTTTAGTATTTATAACTGAGTCAATTTCTGGTCATGAAATAACCAGAGTTGAATCTCTATTATTGTTCTTTCTTTGGTGTGTGATGCAGTGAATCAATCAATCTGATTTTTAATTTCTCTTCTAGGTTGTGTTGGTGTAATCTTACAGAGGAAAGTTGTGCAGCTCTGTCCTCAGTTCTCAGTTCAAACTCCTCCAGTCTGAGAGATCTGGACCTGAGTTATAATAAGCTGCAGGATTCAGGAGTGAAGCTGCTCTGTGCTGGACTGCAGAATCCAAACTGTAACCTGGAGACACTGAGGTGAGATCTTTGCTTTATTACTGTCTATAAATACATACAAATAACGTTTCACACTGCCCTAAAAACAAAGAAAGTGATTCATAATACTATTTTTTTCTTAACTCCACTCCCTTTTGTTTATTTCATTCGTTAATAATGTGTATGTATACAGTAGCTGAGTTCATTGGTGAGGTCTTTAATCCCCAACACCAGAAACGTTCCGTATCTATGAAATAGCAGGAGCTGAATCTCTGTTGTTTATTCTTTAGCGTGATGCAGTGATCTGATCTAATATTTATTTCTCTACCAGGCTGAGTTGGTGTAGTCTTACAGATAAAAACTGTGCAGATCTGTCTTCAGTCCTCGGTTCAAACTCATCCAGACTGAGAGATCTGGACCTGAGTCATAATGGCCTACAGGATTCAGGAGTGAAGCTGCTCTGTGCTGGACTGCAGAATCCAAACTGTAACCTGGAGATACTGAGGTGCAATCTTCACTTTGTTACTGTGTATAAATAAAAATAAAGTACTATAAAATTATTAAAACACTATGAAATAGTATAAAAATAAAGTTATTTTTCTCAAGTTTGAGACAGCACATTGCACAGTTTAATAGTTACAGATGGTGGACAGAAGATTTTAGGATTTAGCACCCCGAGTAGAAATGTAACAGTTCTTCAGTATGTTGTGTTTTGAGTTGTAAGTATAAAGAGTTTTTCTTCTTTACAGCTTGTCTTACTGCAGGATTTCATCTGAAGGATCTTCTGCTCTGGCATCAGCACTGAGATCAAATCCATCATCACACCTAAAAGAACTGGATCTGATCCAAAATTATCTAGGAGATTCAGGAGAGAAGCTTCTCACTGATCTAAAAGAAGATCCAAACTCTAACCTGGACAAACTGAGTTACTGACATTTGTCCGAGTTGTGTTTGGGCCCCCTCTAGGGTCAAAGTATGTTATACTTTGGACTCTGTGTATGTGGTGCCCTTGGAATTGTCCACACCCTCCACTTATTTACAGGATGTAAATCTGTACAGTGCATTCGGGAAGTCTTCATACCCTTTCACTTTTTCACATTTGTTATGTTGAGGCCTTGTGCTAAACTAAAAATAAAAAGTCAAGTTTTTCCATCAATCTGCACTCAGTAGCCCATAATGACAAAGTGAAAACAGAATGTTAGATGTTTTTTTCTTGCAAATTTATGAAAAAAGAAAAAACTAAAATTTTGCATGATCATAAGTATTCAGACCCTTTGCTATGACACTAGAAATTGAGCTCTGGGTTCCTCCCAATTCT
The DNA here is from genome assembly GCA_025084515.1 of Ancistrus triradiatus. Lineage (NCBI taxonomy): Eukaryota > Metazoa > Chordata > Actinopteri > Siluriformes > Loricariidae > Ancistrus > Ancistrus triradiatus. The sequence goes on along the minus strand of JAJAGP010000700.1, from coordinate 10,874 downwards.
CTTGATCATCTTTGAGTTGTTTCTCCACATTGATTGGATCCACCTGTGGTAAATTCAGTAAATTCACGCCAATGTCTACATAAGGTCTCACAGCTAACAATGCATATCAGAGCAAAAACCATCCCATGAAGAGGAAGGAGCTCAGAGACAGAATTGTATGGAGGCACTCCACCAATCTGGGCTTTATGGCAGAGTGAAGTGTCTCCTCAGTAAAAGACACATGAAAGACCATCTGGAGTTTGTGAAAGAGCACCTAAAGGAGACTGGGTCGAAGTTTCACCTTCCAACAAGACCGCACACAGCCAAGAGTACACAGGAGTGGCTTAGGGATTACTCTGTGAATGTCCTTGAGTGGGCCAGCCAGAGCCCTGAGTTGAACCCAGTCGAACAGAGACCTGAAAATGGCTGTCCACTGATAGTCCCCAACCAATCTGACAGGGCTTGAGAGGATCTGCAGAGAATAATGACAGAAAATCCCTAACTCCAGGTGCAAACCTTTTAGCATTATACACAAGAAAACTGGAGGCTGTAATCGCTGCCAAAGCTGCTTCAACTAAGTACTGATTAAGCGGTCTGAATACTTGTGGCAATATTTTAGTTTTTCCTTTTCAATGAACTTCAGATAAAACTTCAATGAAATTCAGTTTTCACTTATTATGGGGTATTGAGAGCAGAATGATGGGGAAAACGTTTTAAAATTTATTTTGGCTCAAAGCCCCAACATAACACAATGTGAAAAAAGTGAAACGGTCTGAAGACTTTCTGAATTCATTGTACATGTGCGTGCTGGTGATGCACATCGTCCTATTTCAGTTCGGCCTTCACCACGGTCTACGCAGCCTTTGAAGCTTACGCTTTCGTAGACTGCGTAGACTGCATCCTTAAAATGATGTAGCCCCTGAATTGAGCCGCAGCTATTGTATCTGTAGAGGAGCATGAAGATTCATCTGATTGCTCTCATAATCGTTTCTCAAATCACGCACTATGATCTCTATGAGCTTACACTGAAATATCACTATAAATTATAGGTACTGAATAAAATAACGTAAAATATGCATATTTTTAGTCCAGTACACAGTCACTGTAGGTTCTCGTGTCCTCAGAGGGAAAGTTTTGTTGGCATGGCATGCTCAGTCAACCGGAGGATTAACAGTTACTGTCCTCTGATGTGGTCTGAGTAAGGGTATGAGGGCAGATGATGATGACTGAAGAACAGCTCGAGTGTAGCCGGAGAGGGCATAATTGTTGTGATATAAGGCTCTGCTGTTTTGGCACAGGGAGCTTTTTGTAAGAATATCTGTAGAAGATGAAGCTCCACTTTAGGTTTTTCTCAATGTCTTGACTATAATTCTTTTTGGTTGCCAGGACTTTATTTGTCTGTTCGTAAGCATCATAACCATGTAAGCTTAGTAAAGTAAACCTACAGATGCGTCCGGTGTGATCAAGTACAATAATTTTTCAAAAGTGGGATAATTCTAAGTGACTAACTTCTGCTGAAAATGAGTTGTAATTTGTGTCTTAATATTACCTGTTTATTTATATGTTGTAGGTCTGACTGAAAATTTATATGGGAAAAGCCCTTTCATAATATAATAAATAGTCTCTATAAGTATATTACCAATGCCTCATATATAATCATAGAAATTGCAATAAAAATGAATGTACATTTTGTGTTTTGTTTTGGAGTAAGATCATATTTATTTTTTTAGGTTCTTTATTTGTTTTGTGTCTTTTGTATCCTGTTTTTTGATATAGTGTGTCTAAGTGAAAACAGAATTATGAAGTCTTATTGGTGAGGTTATGCTGAAAAAATATACCAAACACTTGCATGATGACATTAATATAAAAGCAATAATATAGCCCCAGACCTCAAGCAATAATGTACCCCCAGACGAGAAATGAACAAGCAAGTTCTCATTTCTAAGGGCACGTATAATACGATACTATGAGCTTTGAAGACAAAGTAGACAGAAATAGAAGAGAGAAGAGAGAGACTGGGCCACCAATGTGAAGCTTATTCCATCAATGAGGAGTCAGGATACTTAAACATCGAGGTCTGGCCCAATCTCAGAGACCAGGTACCTGAAGATTGCGAGCTCCTGTATGGAGTGAGGTCACTATATTTAATATGAGAGCACAAAATAATTTCAAATCGAACAAGTCGATTTGAACGAGTGGGCAAAACCAAAAAAACCAAGCGAAGACAGCTGCAGCGAGAGCACAAAAACAAGAACTGCCAACACAGTTTTTTGATCGTTTGTGAAATTTCTGCTTGGTTTGTAGATAAAGAAATAAGGATCAAGACTTGGTAGATGATTACTGGAACTATCAATTGCAAGATGTGGCAATACGAAATCGGCAGGAAAGAATAATATAGAGATTCATATTAAATGCAGCAAAGAAGAAAGTAAAAGTATTATAAATGCTAAAATGAAGGATAAATGGCAAAATCTATGGGCACAGAACAGACTGGAAGACAGTTTTCTAATATTAAAAGTAAAGTTGGAAAGGGCAGGCATACAAACTGAAGTAAGCAAGAAGAGAGCATATTATAAGAATGTGATCTGGACATACAGGGTTAAACAGAACCTTGTTTTAATGAAGAAGCATACTGAGGGCAGCTGTGAATGCTGTAACAATCAAGGAACTGTAGAACACATAATCCTTCAATGTCCTAAATATTATCAAGTCAGACAATAATTCATTTCACATCTTGAGGGAAATCAAATTAGACAGAAATTACATGACATATCAAACGTTTGGGGACTGCTTATCAAAGGTTTGCTGATTTTCTAAGCGAAAATAAGCTAACTGTCACGGTACGCCGTGAGCACGGGTGTTGCGCTCCTCCCAGTCGCCGGGTGGCGATCCAGGACATGGACCTTTGCAGCGCCACCCGGTTTGCAAAGACGCCGAGGGAGATGCCGGGACGCTACCGTAATGACTTACAGCTGTAAGCAAGACTATTTAAACAGCATCCCGGCTCCCCCTCGGCGCGGGGAATTATTGGGGGGAAAGATCCCTTTGCGCTGTCACAAACGGTTTTACGTTTTGCCAGCGGTTCAAGCGCTTTGTTGTGGTGTTTGCGATAAGCTCATGGATGTTCGTACGCGGTTCAAAGCCCGCTTCTGGTGTGGTGTTTGGCGATAAGGCCATGGATGTTCGTCCAGCGGTTCAAGCCGCTTTGTTGTGGTGTTTTGCGATAAGCTCATGGATGTTCGTCAACGGTTCAAGCCCGCTTTTGTTGTGGTGATTTGCGATAGGCTCATGTATGTGTCGTCCAGCGGTTCAAGCCAGCTTTTGTTTTGGTCACCAGATATAGGCTGCTTTATGTTAGTTTAACGGTTAAAAGCCCGCTTTGTTTTGAGTCGCCAGCGATAGGCTGTACTTTATGTTCGTTTAACGGTAAAGGCCGCTTTTGTTATGGTCACCAGCTATAGGCTGGTTGTGTTTTTGGTTAAGCCTGCTTTTGTGTTTTGTGCAACGTTATTTTGGAATATAAAATCATTAATGGTATCACGTTAGAACCTGCGAACGTCTCTCCTGCCCGTTAGGCCACCCCGTTCGTGGTGACCAGAATTCCCCGCCATAAAAATGGAGACGGCAGGTGATAGAGTTAGGCCGGCTCGGTTTGAGCTGCCCTGTAAATATGATGGTAATACCGTCTTTTGGCGAATTTTTTCGGCAGTGTGCAGCCTACTTACGCCAGTACCCACACTACTCTGAATTCAGGCGTCTGGTGTTTGTGAACTGGCGTCTTACTGGCCCGGCACTTGACTGGGCAGCGGCCAACTGGTCCCGGCTGTCACAGGGGACCTACGATCAGCTCATGAGTGAGCTGTGGGACCAGTTCGGTCTAGCTTACGACTCCAGGCAGGAGTTCTCTGGTCGCCCAGTCCGGTCAGTTAAGGGAGGTCAGTTGTTGGAACCCCAGCTAATCAGCTGCCGGAAGGCTCGGGCCAAACGCCGACCAGCTTATGCCCCAGACCCCACTAGTTCCGTAGTTGAACCCATAGTTGAGATGGCTAGCTCTGTTATTGAGCCGATAGCTTCACCGAGGTCTGTTCTGAGCAAGATAGCTCTAGTGTTGAGCCGATAGCTCATCGAGGTCTGTTCTGAGACAAGCTAGCTTCTATTGTTGCGCCGATAGCTCATCACGAGGTATGGTTCTGAGCAAGCTAGCTCAGTGTTGCGCCGACAGCTTATCAAGGCGTTTAGACCACGCTGACGTGGTAGGTTGAACCAGCAGCGGTGGGTATTTGTGATTTGGACCACGCAGAGGCAGTATTAGAACCCCTGGATTGTGGGTAGTGTAATGCAGGTCACTTCTGGTTCAGCGTGTAGCCTACATTGTGGAGTATTGTATTTCGGACCGCACTAACTGTGTAGTTGAGCCATAGCGTAGCATTATGGTGTGATGGAACTCGCTGGTGAGGTACCAAACACCAGCACTGGCCTCTCGTGCCAGTCCTGCACCTCGGACTCCTCGTGCCCAGTCCTGCACCGGACTCTCGTGCCCAGTCCTGCCACCTCGGACTCTCGTGCCCAGTCCGGCACCTCGGACTCTAGGGCCCAGTCCGGCTCCACGAACATCGTACTGGTCCATCTCTCTGTCGCAGTTACAGTTGCGGGCCTGTGCTGCCGCAAGGGAGACCCGTTCAGAAGGTCGCCCTGATAACGTCGTGCCACGATCTGCGAACAAGCATCACGTCGTCCACGACTCCGCTGACAAGCATCACGTCGTCCACGACTCCGCTGACAAGCATCACGTCGGTCACGACTCCGCTGACAAGAATCAAGTCGTCCACGACTCCGCTGACAACGCATCCGTCGTCCACGAACTCCGCTGACAAGCATAACTCGTCACGACTCCGCTGACAAGCATCACGTCTCCCACGACCCGCTGACAAGCATCACGTCGTCCAACGACTCCGCTGACAAGCACAGTCGTCCACGACTCAGCTGACAAGCATCAACGTCGTCAAGACTCCGACTGGACAAGCATCACGGTCGTCCACGACTCGATGACCAGCACAACGTCGTCCCACGAATCGCTGTCAAGCTCACGTCGTCCACGGAACCGCTGTCAAGCATCACGCCGTCCGACTCCGCTGACAGCATCTCGTCGTCCACGACTCAGCTCTGCAGCCACTCGTGTCCACGACTCAGCTCTGCAGCCCACTAGTCGTTCCACGACTAAGCTCTGCAGCACTCGTCGTCACGGACTCAGCTCTGCAGCCATAGTCGTCCAAGACTCAGCTCGCAGCATCGTCGCCACGACTCAGCTCTGCCGCCCACTCGTGTCACGAACAGCTCCTGCAAGACACTCGTTCGTCCACGACTCAAGCTGAAGCCAACTCGTCGTCCACGACTCAGCTCTGCAGCCACTCGGCGCCACGACTCAGCTCTGCAGCCCACTCGTCGTCCACGAATCAAGCTCGGCAGCACTCGTCGTCCACGACTCAGGCTTGCAGCCACTCGGCGTCCACGACTGCTCTGCAGCCACTCTCGTCCACGACTCAGCTCTGCAGCCCATCGTCGTCACGGACTAGGATCTGCAGCCACTCGTCGGGTCCACGATTCAGCTCTGCCAGCCACTCGCCTCGTCCACGGACTATGTTCGCAGCCACTCGCCGTCGTCGACTCGCCGTCAGCCGCACGTCGTGACTCCGCGTCAAGCGCACGTCGTCGAGCTACGCAGTCAAGCCGACGTCGTCGACTCCGCCGTTCAAAGCCGCCGTCGTCGACTCGCGTTCCTCAAAAAAACCCACGTCGTCGACTCGACGTCCAAGCCGACAGTCGTCGGACTCCGCCGTCAAGCCGCAGTCGTCGACTCCGCCTTCAAAGCCGCCACGTCGTCGACTCCGCCGTCAAGCCGCACGTCGTCGACATCCGCCGTCAAGCCGCACGTCGTCGACTCCGACGTCAACGCGCACGTTCGTCGACTCCGCCGTCAGCACGCACGCGTCGACTCCGACGTACAAGCCGACGTCGTCGACTACGACGTCAAGCCGCCACGTCGTGACTACGCCGTCAAGCCGCACGTCGTCGACTCCGCCGTCAAGCCGCACGTCGTCGACTCCGGCCTTCAAGCCGCAAGTCGTCGACTCCGCCGTCAAGCCGCACGTCGTCGACTCCGCCGTCAAAGCCGCACGTAGTCGACCCGCCGTCAAGCCGCACGCGTCGACTCCGCCGTAAAGCGCACTTCGTAGACTCGCCGTTCAAGCCGCACGTCGTCGGACTCGCCGTCAAGCACCGGCAGGCCCTCGGCGTCTCGCCGTCAAGCACGCCGCCTCGTAGTCTCGCGTCAAGCACGGCCGCTCGTCGTCTCCGCCGTCAAGCAAGCCGCCTAGTCGTCTCCGCCGTCAAGCACGGCGCTCGTCGTCTCCGCGTCAAGGAACGGCGCCTCGTCGACTCCGCCGTCAAGCACGGCCGCCTCGTCGTCTCCGCCGTCAAGCACGGCCGCCTCGTCGTCTCCGCCGCAAGCAACGGCCGCCTCGTCGTCTCCGCAGTCAAGCACGGCCGCTCGTCGTCTCCGCCGTCAAGCAGGCCAGCCTCGCTCCTCCGCCGTACAAGCACGGCCGCCTCGTATCCTCCCGCGCAAAGCACGGCCGCCTCGTCGTCTCCGCCGCCCAAGCACGGCCGCCCTCGTCTCCGCCGCCAGCACGGGACGCCGCCTCGTTCCGCCGCCAAGCCACGGCCGCCGCCTCGTCTCTGGACCCGCCAAGCACGGCGACTCGTCGCCTCTGCCGCCAAGCACGGCCGGCCCGTCGCCTCTGCCGCCAAGCACGGCCGACCCCCCTGACCCTTCCCTTCCCCTTTCCCCCCCTTCCCCTGAGGCTCGCCGCCCAAGCACGGCCGCCCTCGTCGCATGCAGCCAAGCACGGCCGCCTCGTCGCCTCTGCGCCAAGCACGGCCGCCTCGGTCGCCTCTGCTGCCAAGCACGGCCGCCTCGTCGCCTCTGTGCCAAGCACGGCCGCATCGTCGACTCTGCTGCCAAGCACGCGCCTCGTCGCCTCTGTGCCCAAGAACGGCCGCCTCGTCGACTCTGCTGCAAGCACGGCGACCTCGTCGCCTCTGGCTGCAAGCACGGCCGACTCGTCGCCTTGATGCCAAGCACGGGCGCCTCGTCGCCTCTGCTGCAAGCTCGCCGCCACGTCGCCTATTGCTGTCAAGCGTCGCCTCGACGGCCCCCTCTCAAGCGTCCCGTCCAGGCTTGCTCCTGTGCTCGGGGAGTTTCGTTTTCTCCGGAGGCCTTGTTTTCGGAACCATGGTTGTGGTCGCGTTTCGCCCTAGGCTCCGCCCAGAGAGGAAACCCCCACCTCCCTCTTCTCTTACAGGGTTGAAGGGGGGCATTTGAAAGGAGCCCTAGCCCAGTCTCGGCTCCTGGGGGGGGGGTATGTCACGGTACGCCGTGAGGCAAGGGTGTTGCGCTCCTCCCAGTCGCCGGGTGGCGATCCAGGACATGGACCTTTGCAGCGCCACCCGGTTTGCAAAGACGCCGAGGGAGATGCCGGGACGCTACCGTAATGACTTACAGCTGTAAGCAAGACTATTTAAACAGCATCCCGGCTCCCCCTCGGCGCGGGGAATTATTGAGGGAAAGCTCCCTTTGCGCTGTCACAAACGGTACGTTTTGCCCAGCGGTTCAAGCCCGCTTCTGTTGTGGTGTTTTGCGATAAGCTCATGGATGTTCGTCCAGCGGTTCAAGCCCGCTTTTGTTGTGGTGATTTGCGATAAGCTCATGTATGTTCATCCAGCGGTTCAAGCCCGCTTTTGTTGTGGTGATTTGCGATAGGCTGCTTTATGTTCGTTTAACGGTTAAAGCCCGCTTTTGTTTTGGTCGCCAGCTATAGGCTGCTTTATGTTCGTTTAACGGTTAAAGCCCGCTTTTGTTATGGTCACCAGCTATAGGCTGTGTTGTGTTTTTGTTTAAGCCTGCTTTTGCGTTTTGTGCACTTTATTTTGGAATAAACATCATAATGGTTATCACGTTAGAACCTGCGCACGTCTCCTCCTTGCCAGTTAGGCACCCCGTTCGTGACACTAACGTAATCTCTATATGAAACAATAGTATGGCATATTTCTACAAATGTTAAATGCACAGTAGTTATTTGCTGAATTTAACATGTTGGAAGAACATAATATAAAATGTGACTTGATCAGGACACCCTGTCAGTCAGAACTCAGCAACTCCGTGACACAAACTACAGGGAACCAATAGGTGCCCAAATCTGTGCACTTGCAGCATTTTATGTTATTTTCTCCGCAGTATGTTACATTCAGGAAATCAGTGATGGTATTACATTCAAATTTAGACCTGTTTTCATTTTGAATTTAGAACGATGTTCCCAATTGTCAGGCCCAGTGTGTGAACATGTGATTTGATGTAAAGATGTCTGAAATAACTCTGCATTCTCAGTAGATATAATGGATTTGAGATAATGTATAGCTCTGTCGATTTCTGGACGCTGTGCAGAGAACTGGCTGGCCATCATGGTCTGGTCCTTCTTCTGAAATAATTTCCCAGTTTACTTTTAATATTATAAAACTGTCTTCCAGTCTGTTCTGTGCCGAGAGATTTTTCCATTCATCCTTCATTTTAGCTTTCATAAAACTTTTAATTTCTTATTCACTGCATTTAATATTAATCTCTATATTATTCTTTCCTGCCGATTTCTGCGATATCTTGCAATCGATAGTTCCAGTAATCATCTACCAAGCCTTGATCTCCGACGTATTTCTGGTTTTTATCTAAGAACCGAGCAGAAATTTCAGAAGCGAGCAAATAAGTGAAACGCGCTGTCGTCTTTTTGCTGTAGCTGTTTTCGCTCCACTTTTTTTTTATAATAAATGATATATTTTTTAATTTTATTTTATCTCACACCATATAAAAACCTTTAATAGTAAAAAACGATGTAAACGATGTAATATAGGTTGGAAAAGATAGGTTATACTGATACTGAATATTCAGCGGATATTCGCGTTTCATCTCTACTTCTGCTCACAAACAACATCCTAAAATTCCTGAAACTACAGCCCTTAGTCTATATTTTATCAAAATTCCACATCTTTCCGTTTCGCCGAGCACATTTAATCAAAATAGCCGAATTCGCTCCGTGAGGCGCCGTAGCCGGCAAGGGACCGACTATAAAATGCAGACACTGTGTAAAAACGTAAGCCGTTCACACAGATAAGGAGCCTGTTGGTGTTAAAAAAGATCTGAAACCTACTGAAGAACGGATATTATGTGAACATGAATGTAGTAATTTTTAAAATAAAGAAACTGCTACTATGACAGTTCCATATAACATACAGATCTACAGTATAATCACTTGTAAAGTTTCCCGAGACACATCTGATAAACATACTACAATCATTAGTTTGGTAAAATATGCCTCGGTTTAATTTTACCAATTTACTACTGTGACACATTCATATGATTTAAAATCACTGGTGTACAGAGACACATCTGCTAAACATACAAACCTTAGCTTGGTAATGTATGCTTTACTTCCCTTAAAGTTAAAAAAGAGTTATTTTTTGTGCACAGGTTAATATATTATAATATATTTCCCTTATAATAATGGAAATTCCTTATTAGTGATGGCATAAATGGGACTTTTGAGAGATCGAAGCAAATGAAACAAATGAGTCAGAAAAAGATTCGAGCTCGTGGAACGTTCGAACCATCGCACCACAGTGACATCTAGTGAAGCATTATTTAGAAGCATTATGGGTAAAAACATTATGAACTCAACTGCTCGCTCTTCCTTATACCGGACCGTTTTGAAACTGTTTTATATTTTGAGACAGTCACGTGACTTTTTCGTTTTGATACGGATTTTGAAGTAACGTTTCGAAACATTGAGCTTCAAATGAATCGTTTCATTTTCGAATCCGAGTTTCGAGATTGACATCACTATTCCTTATAATATTTCTTATAATAGAATTTCCTGTCCCACCACGATGAAAGTTCAGATTGAGCATGAGCATAGCTTCACTCCGCAAGTGCATGTTCAAACAAATCTTCATGCCACAAGAGCACGTGAATACTGGCAGGAATCGCCCTCCATAATCAGGTCTGTGTATGCGCTTGTTCGTGGGCGTGTCAGAGTTAGATAGCAGTTGTGCTCCTGTTAATTTCAGGAGCACCAGTGCAGATCCCTGAAAATGCAAAAAAAAAGAAACAAAATATCCGCAACGGCCTTGCTGATAAGAAATTCCTCATGGTGGAAAATAAGTATTTGGTCAATAAATTTGGTCCAACTCAATACTAAAACAAGCAAGATTTCTGGCTCTCGCAGACCTGTAACTTCTTTAAGAAGCTCTCCTGTCCTCCACTCGTTACCTGTATTAATGGAACCTGTTTGACCTCGTTATCTGTATAAAAGACACCTGTCCACAGCCTCAAACAGTCAGACTCCAAACTCAACCATGACCAAGACCAAAGAGCTGACACCAGGAAGAAAATTGTAGCAGGCTGGGAAGAGTGAATCTACAATAGGCAAGCAGGTTGGTGTGAATAAATCAACTGTGAGAGCAATTGTAAGACATACAAGACCATTGATAACCTCCCTCGATCTGGGGCTCCACACAAGATCTCATCCGTGGGGTCAAAATGATCATGAGAACGGTGAGCAAAAATCCCAGAACTACACGGAGGGACCTGATGAATGACCTGCAGAGAGCTGGGACCAAAGTAACAAAGGCTACCATCAGTAACACACTACGCCGAGAGGGACTCAGATCCTGCAGTACCAGGCGTGTCCCCCTGCTTAAGCCAGTACATGTCCAGGCCTGTCTGAAGTTTTCCAGAGAGCATATGGATGATCCAGAAGAGGATTGGGAGAATATCAGGTCAGGTGGTCAGA
>JAJAGP010000699.1:282724-317486 GCA_025084515.1 Ancistrus triradiatus | reverse complement strand
ATTTCCCAAGCTTTAAACATCTCAAGGAGCACTGTGCAAGCAATCATATTGAAATGGAAGGCGTATCAGACCACTGTAAATCTACCAAGACCCGGCCGTCATTCTAAACTTTCACCTCAAACAAGGAGAAGACTGATCAGAGATGCAACCAAGAGGCCCATGAACACTCTGGATGAACTGCAGAGATCTACAGCTGAGGTGGGAGACTCTGTCCATAGGACAACAATCAGTCGTACACTGCACAAATCTGGCCTTTATGGAAGAGTGGCAAGAAGAAAGCCATTTCTCAAAGATATCCATAAAAAGTCTCGTTTAAAGTTTGCCACAAGCCAGCTGGGAGACACACCAAACATGTGGAAGAAGGTGCTCTGGTCAGATGAAACCAAAATCGAACTTTTTGGCCACAATGCAAAACGTTATGTTTGGCGTAAAAGCAACACAGCTCATCACCCTGAACACACCATCCCCACTGTCAAACATGGTGGTGGCAGCATCGTGGTTTGGGCCTGCTTTTTTTGTCCCTGGGTCAGCAGGGACAGGGAAGATGGTTAAAATTGATGGAAAGAGGGATGGAGCCAAATACAGGACCATTCTGGAAGAAAACCTGTTGGAGTCTGCAAAAGACCTGAGACTGGGATGGAGATTTATCTTCCAACAAGACAATGATCTAAAACATAAAGCAAAATCTACAGTGAAGTGGTTCACAAATAAATGTATGCAGGTGTTAGAATGGCCAAGTCAAAGTCCAGACCTAAATCTAATCGAGAATCTGTGGAAAGAGCTGAAAACTGCTGTTCACAAACGCTCTCCATCCAACCTCACTGACCTCGAGCTGTTTTGCAAGGAAGAATGGGCAAAAATTTCAGTCTCTCAATGTACAAAACTGATAGAGACATACCCCAAGCGACTTGCAGCTGTAATCGCAGCAAAAGGTGGCGCTACAAAGTATTAACGCAAGGGGGCCAAATAATTTTGCACGCCCCACTTTTCAGTTTTTTATTTCTAAAAAAAGTTTAAAATATCCAATAAATTTCGTTCCACTTCATGATTGTGTCACACTTGTTGTTGATTCTTCACAAAAAAATTACAATTTCATATCTTTGTTTGAAGCTTGAAATGTGGCAAAAGTTCAAGAGGGCCGAATACTTTTGCAAGGCACTGTATGTAGCTAGGCGTCGCTAAATGCTCAATTACAGAGCGTAAATGCTCAAGTTTGGAGCTAGGTGGCGCTAAGTTCCCAAGTACGGGGCTAACGGGCGCGGCGAGCTCAGGAACAGAGCTAGGCGGCACTGAATGCTCATTTACAGAGGGTAATTGCTCAAGGTCAGAGCTAGGTGGCGCTAAGTGCCCAAGTATGGGGCTAACGGGCGTGGCGAGCTCAGGAACAGAGCTTATATTCATGGCGAGCTCAGGTATGGAGCTAGGCGGCACTGAATGCTCATTTACAGAGCGTAATTGCTCAAGTCCAGAGCTAGGCGGCGCTAAGTGCCCAAGTACGGGGCTAACAGGCACAGGGAGCTCAGGAACAGAGCTTATAAGCGCGGTAAGCCCAGGGTCAGGGCTAGGCGGCGCTGAATGCTCATTTATAGAGCTTGCAGGCTCAGCATGCTCAAGTGCAGGGCTAGGTGGCGCTACGGGCCCAAATATGGAGCTTAAATGCTCGGATACAGGACATTCCAGCCGAGGAGGAAGTCACACGCTGCTGATAGGGCCCAACCTCTCCCTAGCTGCCTTTTAATGCGGGCTTCAGCCTGAGTGGCCAGGTCAAAAAGTTCGGCCAGGGAAGAGGGGGTTGGGAGGAAAAGCAGCTCAAGGTCAACTTCCTCTTTGAAACCCTGTTTAAATTTTTTCCCAGTAACTCAATAAATCCCCCTTTGCACAATGGCAACACCAATGCTAATTGGTGCTACAACATGCTAATTGGTGCTACTGTAAGGCCATTGGCATTTCTCCTATGTCCACTTGTATCTTTTGTGGCTCCTCTGTCTTTACATAGTTTCTGCTCTTGTGGTGGTGTGAATTTTTTCGATGTAAATTACACATTTTAGTGTTATTTGTTCAGTCCATTCTACTGACTATCTGTTTGTGCACTTTCAGAGTCTCTAATCAATTTGCCATAATTTACTGATATGTTTTTACAGGTCCCCTATTTGTCCATTTTTCACCAAACAGATAACATGTGCATACACCTAGTCTTTAGGGATGTTTACTGTCAAATCCTTAGCTAATTTGCAAGCTTCCATTAAAACCTTTCTGTTTGCTCTCTTAACTGTACCAAACCTTGTGATTGTTATGACACCTGTAACTACCAGTCAATCTTTACATAGTTACACAATTTTTATTTCACTCTTGATACAAATGTTGCATCCTGGTACTAATACTAATATTATAAAACCTAATACTGTTGTCTTTTTTAGTTCACACAAGGGAAATATTGTTCCCTTAAAAGTATTATTATTATTATTATTATTATTATTATTATTATTATTATGTTATTTTATTTATTTATTTATTTTTTTTGCAATTATCAATTCCACCTATAAGCTACAAACAGGTCCAATATAAAATTTTGCACTATGTTATGAATGCATGGCTCCAGTGTTCACAGAAAATTTTATTCAGTTCCATTAAATGATTTTATAATCACTGGTCACGATGAAGGCAAATTCATTAAAATGCCTAGGGGCTCTATGTTAGCATTAAATTTAGTTACATTCAGGCAATTCTCCCTGATGCCACTAACATAACATAATATGATTCTGGTCCACAGCAGCACCATCAGCCTCCAAATTTTCCACTACAATGCCAGTTAGCATCACATCATTTAACAAAAATTTAACAAGTTAAACAATACTCCTTAATAAACTGTCTTCCTATAATTTTTCAGCTAATTGTCTTAAGTGGATATAATCACACTTAAAGACCACAATCAACCATGTTAAAGTTCATAATCATCAGTCCACTGCACTGTCTACCATTACTGTTGTTCCACACGGATCTATACTTGGACCACTTTTATTTAGTCTATAAATTAATTATTTGCCCACTGTTTGTCCTTGGTTAGAAATCCAGCTAAATGTTGATGATGCAATGATTTATGTACATGGCTGCACAAAGCAACAAGCTGCCTCCAAACTTGCTATCGCAATGAGCCATATTACAGCATAGCCCACTCGATCATGTCTCAAGTTAAATGTAAGTAAAACTTTTATTATGTTTTTTTCTCAAAACAACCATCTATTACTCCAGAACCAGATATATTTTGTTTCATGGGAAAAGCTACAAATTGTAACTTAGTTTAATTATCTGGGTATTTGGATAGATTCTAATCTTCCATTTTCAATTTCAATTTAAGTAATTTTAAATTTATCAGAAAATCATTGAGCCATGACACCCCTATGACATTTGGTAATGATATGATAATTCCACATTTGACATATTATTTGATAAGGTGGGCACAGGCTAACAAATCCATGATGAAACCACTCGAAATTTTATATAAACATACTCCAAGTTTCAGTTCAGGAACCTATGAATTTCCACACCTGTAAAATTAAAAAAAATGTGTAAACCTTTCTGCTGAGAAAACTTCATTAAATATTATAAACTTGTCATGTCTCACCCCAAAACCCTATTTTTCCTGCCACTCTTCTTTGCTGTGAGCAGACCCAGCAACGTCACTCATGGCATTCCGGACAAGCATGGGACATGCAAGGACCAATCCGGGAGCTCCACAACTGATGGGATGGAGATTGTACTCAGCTGTGGAACACTCGTTATAAGCGCATCCTCGTGAAACATTCAGCGCGGATTATTGTCGCTCGGCCACATCCGTACCTTCCATGTTTCTCCATCGGCTTCCACCGAGTCAGAGTCCTCCGCTTCATTCCTGGGTTGCTTCCTTGTCCACTTTTTAACATGGTTCCTGTACTTTGTGTTGCGGTCCCGTCCACTGGGTATGCGTGTTTTGCGGTCCCATCTGCTGTGTATGCGCTTGTTGCAGTCCCGTTTTGTCTGTGTGTGTTGCGGTCCAGTCAGCCATGTAGGCTTGTGTGCGGCTGCGACCACCTCTAATTTCGTTCTGCGGCTTCGTCTGCTTTGTTTATGCATTTTCGTTTTCTCACCTGTTTTCCAGCTTTGCTCATTTTATCTGTTTCCTACCAGTTTCCAGCTCCTTCCATTTTCTGTTTCCATACCTGTTTTCCGACCTGTTGCACCGACCCCAGTGCCACGGACATTAGCGCCGAGGATGTCAACGTCTGTGCCAGTACTAGTCCCCAAGAGGTTTGTACAAGAGTCGTTCCAGACAAGGTGCTTTCCACAGGCCACCTGCTCCAGTGGGGCCTTCTCAGAGGCCACCGATGCATTGGGGCCTTCCCAGAGGCCGTCCACTCCAGTCAGGCCTTCCCAGAGGTCGTTCGTTCCAGCGAGGCCTTCACAGAGGCCATCTGCTCCAGTGAGGTCTTCCCAGAGGACGGCAGTTCCAGTGAGGCCTTCTCAGAGGCCGTCTATGCCAGTGAGGTCTTCTCTGAGGTCGACCATTCTGAAGATGGACTATCCTTGCGTCCACTCTTGGGGTCTCCAATAGACCGACCGACCGACATCTGCTCTATGCATTTGCTGTGTATACCTTTATATGTTCACTTTGTCTGTGTGTTTTACGGTCCAGTCAACTGTCTAGGCTTGTGTGCTTCTGCGACTGCCTCTAATTTCATTCTGCGGCTTCGTCCGCTTTGTTTTGGATTGGAATCTGCGCACGTCTCCCATGTTACACTAAGATGTTACACAGTATTGCTCCTCCTCCACTCAAGAAATTTATTATGTAAAGGACAAGTGCTCAAGTTACAAAAGGTACAAAAGATGAGATTGCACTATTACTATGAAAATTAGTGCGTTTACTCAATCAGTGTTCTCTGTAACAGCATCCAAACAATGTAATTCATTACCAATTTGTATCAAATAAATTAGTACTTATCATTCTTTTATTGGTTAGTAGAAGTTGTGGCTTGTTAATAATAATTAATATTTCTGATTACCTTTTTTATTATTTTAAGTTGAAATTGCAAGAACTGGCTATGGACTAGCCTTTATGGCTAATTCTGGCTCATTTACAGTAATGTATCTGTTCAATAATCAGCACTGTCCCTGTCAAATACAGTGGGGCAAAAAAGTATTTATTCAGCCACTGATTGTGCAAGTTTTTCTACTTAGAAAGATGAGAGACGTCTGTAATTTTCATCATAGGTACACTTCAACTATGAGAGACAAAATGAGAAAAAACATTCAGGAAATCAAATTGTAGCATTTTTAAAGAATTTCATTGTAAATTGTGGTGAAAAATAAGTATTTGGTCAATAAATTTGGTTCAATTCAATGCTTTGTAGCATAACCTTTGTTGGCAATGACAGGGGTCAAACGTTTCCTGTAAGTCTTCACCAGGTTTGCACACACTGTGGCTGGTATTTTGGCCCATTCCTCCATGCAGATCTCCTTTAGAGCAGTGATGTTTTGGGGCAACACGGACTTTCAACTCCCTCCACAAATTTTAAATGGGGTTGAGGTCTGGAGACTGGCTAGGCCACTTCAAGACCTTGAAATGCTTTTTACGGAGCCACTTCTTGATTGCTCAAGCGGTGTGTTTGGGATCATTGTCATGCTGGAAGACCCAGCCACGTTCCATCTTCAGTGTTCTCACTGATATAAGGAGGTTTTGGCTTAAAATTTCACGATACATGACCTCGTTCATTCTTCCCTTAACACGGATCAGTCATCCTGTCCCCTTTGGAGAAAAACAGCCTCAAAGCATGAGGTTTCCACCCCCATGCTTCACAGTAGGTATGGTGCAGCTCAGCATTCTTCTTCCTCCAAACACGACGAGTTGAGTTTTTACCAAAAATTTCTATTTTGGTTTCATCTGACCACATGATATTCTCCCAATTCTCTTCTGAATCATCCATATGCTCTCTGGCAAACTTCAGATGGGCCCGGACAAGTAATGTCTTAAGCAGGGGGACACGCCTGGCACCGTAGGATCTGAGTCCCTCTCGGGTAGTGTGTTACTGATGGTAGCCTTGTTACTTTGGTCCTAGCTCTCTGCAGGTCATTCATCAGGTCCCTCCGTGTAGTTCTGGGATTTTTTCTCACCGTTCTCATGATCATTTTGACCCCATGGGATGAGATCTTGCATGGGGCCCCAGTTTGAGGGAGATTATCAATGGTCTTTTATGTCTTTCATTGCTCCCACAGGTGATTTATTTACACCAACCTGCTTGCCTATTGTAGATTCACTCATCCCAGCCTGCTGCAGGTCTACAATTTTCTTCCTGGTGTCCTTCAACCACTCTTTGGTCTTGGCCATGGTTGAGTTTGGAGTCTGACTGTTTGAGGCTGTGGACAGGTGTCTTTTATACAGATAATGAGGTCAAACAGGTGCCATTAATAGAGGTAACGAATGGAGGACAGAAGAGTTTCTTAAAGAAGTTGTTACAGGTCTGTGAGAGCCAGAAATCTTGCTTGTTTGTGGGTGACCAAATACTTATTTTACACCATGATTTACAATGAAATTCTTTAAAAATCCTACAATGTGATTTCCTGGATTTTTTTTCTCATTTTGTCTCTCATAGTTGAAGTGTACCTATGATGAGAATTACAGACCCCTCTCATGTTTCTGAGTAGGAGAACTTGCACAATCAGTGGTTGACTAAATACTTTTTTGCCCCACTGTAAGAGCAGTGTTAAATAAAGTTTAACTTCACTTTTATTCGTTTAAAGTACAATAAAGTTGTCTTTTCTCAATTCAAGAACTCTGAAACATCAGTCAGCTGATAATATGGAATGACCAAAAAACAGATCAGTGATTGGTCCTGGCTTCACTGTTTGCACATGCGCAGTTCTAGTAAAAAGCCTTGTGACAAAACGCGGAGAGATGCAATCCCATCTAGTAATTTAATGCCGTGATTTACGATAGTGTAAGTCAACCATATGATCAAAAATATGTCTGATCTATAGGTAGTACTTATGATATAGGGTCTCAAAACTTAAAATAGATTCATGTGATGAAAATAGATTCTCCCGTAAAAAGTTTAGCGCGGTAGCATTTTACTGTTTAAGTTCATGTTCGCAAATGCCAATTTATTTTTGTATCTGTAATCACCTCTTCAGGTTAGCATTTTGTTAATTTTTTTATCCGTTTAAATTTTACATGATCTTTATTCCATCCACACTTTAAATGTTTCTATTTTATTTCATCCTACTACTTTATTATTTATATTTATTAATATACTTAATAAATATACTATATATTCTATACTATATAATTCCTTTGTTTTAAATTCTCTTGCTTATGTAAAGTACTTTGTGAAATGTTGTTTAAAAAGTACTACCTAAATAAATCTTATTATTATTATTATTATTATTATTATTATTATTATTATTATTACTGGGTGATTCTCTTAACTGGGTGCCACTTAAATCCCCCAAACTTACTTCAAAAGTTTTCAAATAAAGAAACCACAAAATCCATTTTAATGTCATCATTTAATAGAGCTAGATGTCTTTGCATTATAATTGAGAAAGTATTTATTTTTATAAAATTTTAAAAATGGGTTTTCTAACATCAGACATGTTGCCTTTTCCTCACTGCTTTAAACTGTTTTGATCAACATTATCTAAACTGTTTTGATTTTTCTCACCACAAAGTCAACAATTGTCCTTGATAGACAGACCAATTCTTGCAGCTGGGGTAAAAGTGCTCCAATAAAGCACTCCCAAGGCCAAAAATCATGTTAAAACAACCAAAATCCGTTTTCAATTAACATCAAACAAATAAAAACTCTAATTAATATAAAATTTTGCTGTTTGTCTGCTTCAGCTTTTTCCCAGAAAAAAACTAAAAAATTCTATGAAATTTCAATAATAATACACGTCCCCCAGTTTGTTTTGAACCCTGTCACTCCAAACAAGTTACCCACTATAAAAAATGGATCAGTCCCTGTGACATCATCAGTGCAATGTCTCTTAAAGAACATGCTAAAATTAGGCAATTGTCATTATTTTCTCTTGAATATATATAATGGTTTTTGCTATCAGAATGAGATTGTCAGGCTCAGCACAACTCTGTTGTGTAAATAAATGGTAGTAAACAATTTTTAAGAACAATTAAACAATAGCAATGCAGAACATTAAAATTTTATGATGCACTAAATACCATGTGGTGCTACAGTCTGTTAAGGAAATGAGATAAGAGGAACTGTGAAGGAGCAGAGCTGAGGGTATGCCACAATTAAGGAAGTAGATAAGAATGGAATGTGCTGAAGTAGGATGTGAGTTTTATTGTTACACTTGCCTGCAGCTGCAACCCCACCCCAGTAAAAGATAATTAACTTCAAACATCCTGTTGTTCAAGACACAGAACTATGAGCAACCCCCAATTTGGGTAATTGTAGAATAAACCGTTGAGGGCAGGGGGCTTGCTCTGTATGCGAGTGGAAAGCTACTGAGGGAAAAGGGAGAGTATAAAAGCTGTGTGAAATGTTGATGTGTTGGAACTTAGCTGGCATATGTTGTGGGCTAACTTCCCCAGATCTGCTGAATAAAATGAGATCGACTTGAAACCTGAGTCTGGTCTCTTTTCTTGCTGTGAATTCAGTGAACACGTGAAGTGATCGATGAGGATCGACTTTGACAAGTCTTAGCTCAAAATTTAGTTATGGCTACTATTAGCTAAAAAAGTAAACCCTGCTGAACATAAGGGCATTCCATTTATGTTTGTGATCAGTTTGTCTGATGTTTATGATTTGGTGTTAAGTATTGGACTTTTACTAAATGTTTTGTTTATTTTCATGTTTTTCCATATTGTTGCCTTCTGCCAACTTTAAGAAAAGTCATTTTATTAAATTCATTACCATGTTATTTAATGGTATATAACTTATTTCAAGGGTGAATACATTCATGCCATATTAAAATATTGACTGTCCCTTTAACCCTGTTATTATTTTCAAACCCCGCAATGTCCAGTTCAACCCTGCTATTTAAGAATTTTTAGTTAGGTTAATGCTTAGTTAATACTTATTGAACCATATATACAATTTCCTGGACATTCAGAAAAATAGGAAAGCGTAATAAAATATTTGTTACTGCATGTTTTTGAGAAAGTGAAGCACTAATTATCACCTGTTTTGACAGGTTGATTGCCAAAACAGGTGATAATCAGTGCTTCACTTTCTCAAAAAAATGCAGTAACAAAGATTCCACTCGCAAACACTTAAAATTACTTCCAATGAGAAAGAAATGTTTAATAATTGGGATTTTATGCCTGAGCTTAATTAATCTACTACCAGATAAACTGATCAGGAGTACAATTATTTTTGCTATTTTTCAAAAAAGTATGATCCGAAAGCCACCAGTCTCAGAGAACCAACCTACTATCACTTATGGCCGAATTTACGTTTGAGTTAACGTCCAGGGTTTATGTTTATGCATAAGTTCAAATTAATGTGAAATTTAATACTTTGTACATTGATACCATTTATATTTCGGCACTTTCTAATTGATACTGTTCAATTTTATTTAACTTGAACTCCTTTTCAATATAGATTATCACAGAACATACCAACAGACTCTGAATTCTTTCTAATCTGAGTGATGAAACGTATAGATCAAAGATTTAGATTTGTTTATGTATTTTTAGATTACCTTTCCTAAAACCTATTAGATTAAAAACTCCCAGACTTATTTTAAGTCTAGTGTGTGTTGTTCTTTGCCAACACAGAAATTATTAGATTTTGTCAGCACTCGTACTTTTATAAAAGTATCTTAATGCGGCAGAAAAACACTAACTTGGCAACACTGAGTGAGAAACTACACTGACTTAACAGTATATTTCCCGTTTTAACAAAAATATGGTAAAATGGGACAATTTTGAAAATGTCATATTCAGTTTAATGTCATATATACTAGCATAATATCATTTTCAAAAGCTTAGGTTTTGCTTTACACCATTTAACAATGAAACACAACCAGCACAAATTAAAATTATCTTTCTTCAAACCTCAACTGATCAAACCCCAAATATTTTTAGAAAATATTGACAAGTAGGACAAAATTTTCTTTTAATAGGCTACTTGGTGTGTTCAGTCCATAAACAAGCTTCGTCGCACTACAACTCTATAATCACCACACTATACAGCGTGTATCGCGTTAATTTTGTGTCCTCATTTGATTACGTCTGCCTTTTTAAATTGGTTCTTAACCAAAAGTTATTTTACTGTTCATACACTATTATTTTACATCCCTGTATTCTCTGTTTGTTTTAAAACGTTAACTGCAGTTTAACACCCGTATCATGACACACACACACACACACACACACACACACACACCGCAGGTCTGCTCGGTCACATGCACACCGGTCTACTATTCACCCCACTCCTTCACATCAGTCAATCGGCAATCAATCAACACACAATCAACAACACAATCACACATAACAAATCAATTCTCAAACAATTTAACGCTTTTCACTTTTCTTACTTTTAATACAACAACCTTACTTTACACTTACCTAGCTGTCTATCTCCCCTGAATACTTTACCATCTGACTTCCCTGACTAGCTACACTCTCCTACCTGACCCTAACTACCTTGGCTACCTGGCTTACATTTTTTCTATAAGCACAAACATGCAGTCACCTGCCCTCCTTAAGTTATTCGACCCCTGTTGTTGTCCTGTTCCAAGTCTTCCACCTGAGAAGACGTCCCTTCCTGGGAAAAGCATCCAAGAACGTCTTAATTAAAACCACATCTACGTAAGGTCAGGGGAATCATCTAGACACTTGTGGCCACTCGAGTTTGCCTGGTTTCCTAGATTCTGCCAGGTCCCTAATTGGGCCTACGTCCACTGTAAATCGGGGTACGCTCCCAAGCCACACTCTGTACTGGTTTAATTGTCTTCTGTACACAATATCTCTATCTTTTTTATCCCTTTAATGTTACGGGGGTGCGCCATTCAGAAAAATGACGAACCCCAAAAACCAAATAAGAAGAATGGGACCCAAGTGCAGTTAGCTCCAGATGGTTTTATTGAACTGAAATTGACTCAAAGGAATTAAACTAAATAAATAAATGCAATAGAACAAATAACAGAAATAATGAAAGTCTCTGTGTGTGTGTGTGTGCGCAAAGGCAGCGAATATGCGAGCTGCATACACGCACACAGAGACTTAACAGCGCCCTTGAAATAAAGAGCGGGAACGAAAGAAAAGCGGAGGGGAATCCCTCTCTGCTTGCGTCAGAGCCGCGCGCACACACGCACACTCAGGCTGCGCGCACACGCGCGCACACCCAGGCTGCGTCAGCAGCTCCACACAAGCAGAGCGGGGAGAGGGAAGAGCGGAGCCGCAGTTAGAGCGAGCAGCGCCGGGAGAGCGGGAAGCAAGCAGGCGCAGAGGAGCTGGTGGAATAAAAACAGTGCAAAAAACACTTCTTCTACTCTGCCTAAGTCCCTACGATGATTTTACCTCGCGTCTCCCGACGCTACGAAATCGTGTACTCCTTCACGAGTACAGATTACCGCTAAACCCTGAAATAAATGAAAGCAGAGAAAACAAAAAACAGGAAATAAAGGGGAGCAGCGCGGAAGCTCTAAAAAGAGCAAAAAGAGACGTGTGAGGTCTCTGTGAGACGTGTGAGGTCTCTTTGAGCACGCTTTGACAGCGAGTCCGTTTTGGCAAGGATCGGGGCTTACGGAGCGTGCCGGGGTCGAATGATCCGCCAGCTACTGCCTGTGGCAATGCGCTTAAACAGCCAAAGGCAGCAGCTGAGGATCATTAGGCTGTAATCAGCCACTTTACTGACGAGGAGGCTGATTACAGAAGCTGCCAGGGATGTCACCGGCAAAGGTAGCTCAAAGGTACCCCTAGCGTCAAAAGGTGGCACCCCTGACAGTACCCCCCCCCAAGGGGCGGCGTCCCGACGCCCCTAAGCGCATATTATCGCGCCTATGACTTGCCGAACACGCTCGGGATTAAGCGTCTGGCGTATGGGGAGGCCCTGGTAGGCAGGGCAAACCCCCAGCAAGGGACTGAACGGAACGGGGGGACAGGTGCTGGCAGGTCCGGCGCCTACAGCAGGCTGAGTGACCCACACACTGGTCTCGGAGACCACACCGAGGACCGCTGGCTGAGGAACAGGACTCAGCAGCTCAAATGCAGAGCCCGGCAACTCAGGAGTAAAGTTCGAGACCAGCGGCTCAGGGACAAGACCCAGGACTGGCAACTCATGGGCGGAGGTTGGCTGTTCGAGGACGGAGCCCGACACTGGCGGAGAAAGAGCCGGATCCGACCCGCTGAGGCCAAGAAAAAAGGCCGGGGCCAGGGATCTGGCCAACCGCACAGATGCCAAGGACCTCAGGGACATGGCCAACAACGGCGACCATGGCGACGCAGGGATCGGTCGCGGTGACCATGGTGTGGGGATCGGGACCCGAGATCGCGGCGCAGGGGTCGGTCTTGACCGAGGCGCGGGGATCGGGAGCAACGACCGCGGCGCAGGAAGCGGTCTAAATGACCGAGGCACAGGGGTCGGCGGCAACGACCGGTGTGCAAAATACCCAGGCGTGGAGCTTTCCTGCTCAGACGCGGGGGTAGGTGGCGCAATGAGCACTTACGGGGCCGGGCGACGCTGAGTGTCCTACCGTGGAGTCTGGCTGCTCAAACACAGGACCAACTTGCGCGGCAAACCCAGGTACAGTGCCAGGGGGCGCCAAATGCTCAAGCACAGGGTCTGACTGCCCAGGTGCGGAGCTCGAATGCGCGACGAGCCCAAGTTCAAAGCTGGGGGGCGCTGTGCGCTCATTCTTCCAGCTTGAGCGTTCAGTGCGCTCGTGAACAGGACTAGGTGGCGCTGTAAGCCTCTCCGTGGAGCCTTTGTGCTCGAACACGGGGCTTAATGGTGCATAAGGCTCCTATACGGGGCCGGGCAGCGCGAACTGCCTCACCGTGGAGTCTTTGTGCTCGAACACGGGGCTTGCATGCGCGGCGGACCCAGGCACTGGGCCAGGGGGGCGCTAACCACTGAAGCACGGGGTCTGACTGCCCACGTGCGGAGTTTAAATGCGCAACAGGCTCCTGTACGAGGCCAGGCGGCGCAAAATGCCCAGGCGAGGAGATTCCTTGCTCAGACGCGGGACTTACGGGCGCGGCGGGCCCAGGCACAGGTCTATGAGGCGGAAAACTCTCAAGCACGGGGTCAGCATACGTGGTCAGGCCAGGTTCAGGACCAAGAGGCGCTGGCTGCTGGGTCACTGACCTAGACAGTCTCAAGGTGGGCTGGACCTCAGGGGATGGTCTTAAGGCGGGCTCGGTCTCAGGGACCATAATGAGTCGCTTCCTGGCCTGGAGGAGACGAAACTCCGCCTCCAATGCCAGGTCATACAGCTTATTTAATCCCTGTATTATATCACGGTATTATCCTCTTTTTCTTTTCCTCAACTCTTTTTCCGGCATCTCACACAAAACTCATTATCTCTCCATAACTAACTAACTTAACTCTTTAACTTACCTCTCTAACTACCTGTCTCTTATCTATAAATTTGATCTTACATACAGTTCAACTAAATTTATCTCTAATGTTGCCCATCATTATAATGTTGCCTAATCTCTTTGTTGCCCATCATGCTGGAAGACCCAGCCACATTCCATCTTCAGTGCTCTCACTGATGGAAGGAGGTTTTGGCTTTAAATGATACACGGCCTCGTTCATTCTTCCCTTAACATGGATCAGTCATCTCTCCCTCTGCAGAAAAACGATGTTTCCACCTCCATGCTTCACAGTAGGTATGATGTTCTTGGGATGCGAGTCAGCAACCTTTTTCCTCCAGTTGAGTTTTTACCAAAAAGTTCTATTTTGATTTCATCTGACCACATGATATTCTCCCAATCATCTTCTGGATCATCCATATGCTCTCTGGCAAAATTCAGATGGGCATGGGCATGTACTGGCTTAAGCAGGGGGCACGCCTGGCACTGCAGGATCTGAGTCTCTCTTGGTGTAGTGTGTTACTGATGGTAGTTCTGGGATTTTTGCTCACCGTTCTCATGATCATTTTGACTCCACGGGATGAGATCTTGCGTGGAGCCCCAGATCAAGGGAGATTATCAATGGTCTTGTATGTCTTACAATTGCTCCCATAGTTGATTTATTCACACGAACCTGTTTGCCTATTGTAGATTCACTCTTCCCAGCCTGCTGCAGGTCTACAATTTTCTTCCTGGTTCCTTCAACAGCTCTTTGGTCTTGGCCATGGTTGAGTTTGGAGTCTGACTGTTTGAGGCTGTGGACAGGTGTCATTTATACAGATAATGAGGTCAAACAGGTGCCATTAATACAGAAAACGAGTGGAGGACAGAAGAGCTTCTTAAAGAAGAAGTTACAGGTCTGTGAGAGCCAGAAATCTTGCTTGTTTGTGGGTGACCAAATATTTATTTTACACCATGATTTACAATGAAATTCTTTAAAAATCCTGCAATGTGATTTCCTGGATCTTTTTTCTCATTTTGTCTCTCATAGTTGAAGTGTACCTATGATGAAAGTTACAGACCTTCTAAGTAGGAGAACTTGCATAATCAGTGGCTGATTAAATACTTTTTTGCCCCACTGTACAAACACAAAATCAAATATGTGAAAAAACATTAAAAATGTATTTAAATTTTAATTGTAATATAGCCATTTGCACACTAAAACACTGACCAAGTCCTATGCCTTATTGAAACTATGTATTTATTGATTTATTTATTTATTTTTAATAAATCCTCACTGGTTTATGTATTGATTTATTTTTTTTAATCCTCACTGATTTATGCATTTTTTATTTCATTTTTCAAAATCCTGAATGATTTATGTATTTCACAATATCCTCACTATATCATCTATTGATATTTTTATTAACTTCATATTCACGGTACTTTATTTATTAATAATATTCTCAGTAAATAATATTGTTTTTTAATAAATCTCAGATGTATTTGATATTTATGTGTTCATTTAATAATATTAACATTGATATATGAAAAACCAGCCGCTAGATTGCTCAGGCAGGGTATTTCTAGTGCCGGTCCCAAGCCCGGATAAATTGTGAGGGTTGCGTCAGGAAGAGCTGTAAAACATTTGCCAAATAAAGTATGCGAGTCCAAAATAATTTCACCATACCGGATTGGTTGCGGCCCGGGTTAACAACGACCGCCACTGGTACTGGTAGCAAACAGGGTACCAGCGGAAATTGGACTACTGTTTGCCGAAGACGAAGAGGAGGGAGGCGTGTGAGGAGACAGAGAGAAATCAGGAGGGGCCAGAATATAGCACTGAGGGTAGCAACCCTAAATGTAGGGACGATGACAGGGAATGGTAGAGAGCTGGCTGATATGATGCAGAGGAGAAAGGTCGATGTTTTGTTTGTGCAGGAGACAAAGTGGAAGGGCAGCAAGGCTCGATGCATTGGTGCAGGGTTTAAACTGTTCTACCATGGTGTGGATAGGAAGAGAAATGGAGTTGGTGTGGTCCTGAAGGAGGACTATGTAAAGAATGTCGTTGAGGTGAAAAGGGTGTCAGATAGGATAATATGTCTGAAGCTGGAGTTGAGGGTGTATAATGGTGAATATTGTTAATGGCCTATGCACCACAAGTTGGCTGTGAATTAGAGGAGAAAGAGAGATTCTGGGGGGGGGGGGGAGTTAGATTGAAGTGTTGGAGAGCATTCCCAGGGAGGAGAGGAGAAGGCTGGTGATTGGTGCAGATTTCAATGGTCATGTTGTAAGGTAGTGGCAGGGACGTGTAGCTAGGCAGCATCGGATGGCGGTGTGCAGGACGGCTCTGGTGGTTAGGAAGAGGAAGAGGACAAAGGCAGAGCAGAGGACCAAATGGTGGAAGTTGAGAAAGGAAGAATGTTGTAAGGAATTCAGAGAGGATCTGAGAAAGGCTTTGGGTGATAGGAAAGAGCTCCCAGATGACCGGGTAGTAGCAGCAACAGTAATTAGACAGACAGGTAGAAAGGTACTGGGTTTGTCTTCTGGACAGGCAAAGGCTGAAAAGGAAACATGGTGGTGGAACGAGGAAGTGCAGGAGGTTATTCAGAGAAAGAGGTCAGCAAAGAAGAAATGAGACAGGGACAGGACTAAAGAGAGTAGGCAGGAGTACAAGGAGATGCGGCACAGGGCAAAGAGGGAGGTAGCAAAGGCCAAGCAGAAGGCCTACGATGAGTTATATGAAAGGTTAGACAGTAGGAAAGGAGAGAAGGAGGTGTATCTGCTGGCGAGACAAAGAGATAGAGCTGGAAAGGATGTGCAGCATGTCAGAGTGATCAAGGATAGAAATGGAAATGTACTGTCGGGTGAGGAGAGAGTGAGGGAAAGATTGAAGGAGTATTTTGAGGAGTTGATGAATGTCAAAAATGAAAGGGAAAGAAGGTTGGATGGCGTAGAAATTGTGGAACGGGATGTAGCAAAGATTAGCAAGGACGAAGTGAGGAAAGTTTTGAAAAGGATGAAGAACGGAAAGACAGTGGGTCCTGATGACATACCGGTTGAGGTATGGAAAAGTCTAGGAGAGCTGGGAGTGGTGTTTTTGACTAGATTATTCAGTGGAATTCTGGTGAATGAGAGTATGCCGGAGGAACGGAGGAAAAGTTTACTTGTACCGATTTTTAAGCAGAAGGGTGATGTACAGAGTTGTGACACTTACAGGGGCATAAAGTTGATGAGCCACACAATGAAGATTTGGGAGAGAGTTGTGGAAGCTAGGCTCAGACAGGAGGTGACAGTGTGTGGTTTCAACAGTATGGTTTCATGCCAAGGAAGAGCACCATGGATGCGATTTTTGCTTTGAGACTGCTGATGGAAAAGTATAGAGATTAGTGCAGTTCATGTATGAGAACAGCGTGACAGCGGTGAGATGTGCTGTAGGAGTGACAGATAGCTTCAAGGTAGAGGTGGGACTGCATCAAGGATCGGCCCTGAGTCTCTTCTTATTTGCTCTGGTGATGGACAGACTAACAGATGAGGTCAGACAGGAATCGCTTTGGACTATGATGTTTGCAGACGACATTGTGATCTGTAGTGAGAATAGGGAACAGGTAGAAGAGAACTTGGAGAGGTGGAGGTATCTGGATAGGAGATGAATGAAAGTCAACTGTAGTAAGACAGAATACCAGTGTGTAAATGAAAGGAAGGCAGGTGGAACAGTCAGGCTACAGGGATCAGTGGTCACAAAGGTCCAGGAGTTCAGGTACTTGGGATCAACTGTCCAAGGAAATGGGGAGTGTGGAAAGGAGGTAAAAAAGAGAGTACAGGCAGGATGGAGTAGGTGGAGAAGAGTGTCAGGAGTGCTGTGTGACAAAAGGGTCGCAGCAAAAGTGAAAGGAAAGATTTAAAAGAGAGTAGTGAGACCAGCCTTGTTGTATGGCTTAGAGATGGTGGCACTGACAATGAGACAGGAAGCAGAACTGGAGATGACAGAATTTAAGATGTTGAGGTTCTCTTAAGGAGTGTCTAGGGTGGACAGGATTAGAAATGAGATCATCAGAGGGACAGCACAGGTTGGAAAATTGGGAGACAAAATTCGAGAGGGAAGATTGAGATGGTTTGGACATGTGCAAGGAGGGGGATAGTTGGATATATTGGTAGGAACGGATGTTTGGGAGATGGAGCTGCCAGGCAAGAGACGGAGAGGAAGACCAAAGAGGAGTTATTTGGGTGTGGTAAATGAAGATATGTAGGGAGTTGGGGTGAGAGTAGAGGACGTGGAGGACAGGGTGAGGTGGAAACGTTTAACTCGCTGTGGTGACCCCTGATAAAGGGAGAAGCCGAAAAAAGAAACATTGATATATGAAATATTTTTTTATTCCATAATATTCTGGCTAATTTTGTACATTTTTAGGCACTTATTTTCCAATAACCAGGATTGTTTCCTTGAAATGAATGCTTAACTGTCTTGTAAAGGCAAAATCAACGTCTGACCGGGGCTGCCCAAACTAAGAATGTATTTTAAATTTTATAGCAATACAAGGACATAATTAATCCTCCGATGAGACAAATAAATAACATTTCATTATTAATAAGTACATTTTAAAATATTCACAGGTTTAATATTTGGACTTTTCTTATATCTTGTGCATACATAGCCTTGATGTTTGTGGCAATAAAAAGGCTGCCATGGCAACCATCTGTCCACAGTTTTGCCACTCTTGCACCAGGTTGTCTTGTGGAGTGCAGCCTTGTCCGTTGCACACACAATGGCTGGACTAGCATTCAGGTCTCTAGAACTCTGAGGGAGCAGAGTTGATCACTATGCCACCACACTTTTGTCAGGGTTCTTGCTTATTTCTGGTAATTATCAGAATCCTGAAGATGCTGTCATTTCACAAGTGTGTGTCCTGCTTCTTCTATGCTCAAGTTTTATGGCATTGTAATTAACTAGGATTCCAAAAGCCTTTATTGTAGAGTTAGTTACTGAGCTGAGTAATCTGTTAACTGTAATGTCTAACACATAATTGACACATGCTGGACAAATGATGATTTCTTATTTTGAGAGGGAAATACGCAGAAACTAGAGATGGGTACCATTTATACTGCTTGTGATATAGGTTTAAAATAATCTGTAATAATAGGCAACAAATAGCAATAAATAGGTAACAAAGAAAAAGTAAATACAGCTTACCAGAATTACCGTATTTTTCGGGCTATAAAGTGCACCGGGTTATAAGGCGCATTAAATGAAACAAAACTCTTAAGTTCCCTCGGAAACTCAGTTTGGTCTTCTTTACCTGGCGCAGGGCGTCTTCTTGCTTCCTCCACTTCCATACCATTGATTCGTTAATGTTGAATTCTCTCGCAGCTGCTCTATGTCCATGTTGTACTGCGTGACCGATAGCGTTGAGTTTAAAATCCGCTTCGAAAATGACTGAATGAATGCACATACTCTAATGTTGAAGCACAGATCGTATTACTCCGTGATGCTGCGCACTACGGTTGCCGTGAGCTTCGTAACTTACCAAGGCCGTGCTAAAACATTTTGACAGATTTATGAGCGCCGTGTACCATCTACAATCGTTTCTAGGTCAGAAAGCACAACCAGAATTAATTCATACATTAGGTGCACTGCATTTTAAGGCGCACTGTCGATTTTTGAGAAAATGAAAGGATTTTAAGTGCGCCTTATGGTCCGAAAAATACGGTATCCAATGGGATAAGCTATCAATAAATATTAAAATATCACTTGGTATACTGGGTTATCAGATATATAATACATGGCTTTATACATATAAAAAACAATTCACACTTCATCATAATGAGAAGGGGTTTATGTATGTGTGGTGTGCAGAGAAGCACTGACTGGCTCACGTGCATGCATTTAAAAAGCTAACAGCATGTGGTGCATATTTACACTGCTTTGCATTAACTACTCTTCATGTGAATGCTGATTGGTTGGAGTGGAGGTATGCTGGTTAAGAACCTGGGAATGCTGTTTCAGTACTAGATGAAAAGAACAGAATAGATCAGTTTAAAGGTGGTTTAGCATAGGAAAAATGTTTGCAATCCCATACACAGCATTTATAAGTAATTGGCTTGGTTTACTCTGGACGTTACTCATTGTATTTCAGTCATTTGGCCATTCAGATTAATGCTACACCAAAAAAGTTCTTCTATACTGCCAGCCATTAGGGTGAACTGTGATAATCACCATATGAGTAAATGATATGCTAATCACCATAGGGAGCAATAAGATATAATCACTACAATGCCCTCTTCTAATTACATTTAAGTCATAATAACAGCAAACAAGAACTGAAGGAATTGTGGCAACTAACTAAAGGTGATCTGACAGACAGTCATTCAAATTTACACCGTACAGTGCTCATAAGAACGAAATTGTGTTGCCTTGGCTCGAGGCTTATCTGCTGTGTAAAACAAAATCATTTGACAAGGTAAAGTTAGGTGCAATATTAAGGCAGACTCAAATTTTGACATTTTCATAGATATGCTCTTGCAGAAGTACAAACCATCCCTAAGGTCTGATGCACATATAAACCCTACAAGCACCACATACTGTAAGTGATATTGCAGCTAGAGTTCTGTAATTGTGTCTTTTGTTTTTGCATGATTCACAACAGTGTACAGTCATGGCAACTACTGAAAGCAACACACACACACACACATTATCAGTGTTGTTAAGCTGTGTCTCGGGGCTAGCTTTATGCTCTACAGACACAACTGGTTGAGGCAGAGAAGGCCAGGCTGAAGTTTACCTCTCTATCGTTGTAACAATGACCCCTACTGGTTGCTTGAGGTCCTGCATGCATGCTGAAAAGATATGAGGAATAAAGCCTGTTCTTATGTTTGCTGCTTCGTTGTATTACAGGAGGCTTGCGCTATCCTGAGACTCAATAGACTGAATTAATGTGCATTCGTTAATTAGAAGACACTTAAACATGTTGTTGTACACACGCCTATTTTACAGTATGTCTGTGTAACATAGGCTTTAAATACCTGTCCAATCTGATTTTTGTTAGATATTTTCCCCAGTAGGCTATAGGTTAATTGAGAGTTGAATACTATTGCAAATATGGTCCACTTGAACAGTATACATGTTCTGATATTAGACAGTTTTACATTGTGTTTCATGTGAACAGTTAAGAATTTGCAAAGTGATGGTATTATTAAGCTATGATGGTTGGTTTTATACTGATTGTATGCTCCCTGAATGAAAAATGTTTTAGAATGCAGACCAGGATAATGTTCTAGAAAGCACAATGTAAATTAGTTATTTTTCTTGTAAAATAACTATTTGTCTACCATGTAAACATTACAAAACTTGATTTCTTTACCATAATTACTTTGTTCTCTGTAAAGGCAGACAGTAAAGCTCACTGAGATGCTACTGTATCATTTCATATTGATTTTAGTTCATCCACCTGACACATACCAATGTCCATCCAGGATGGCATCCTAGTAATGTCATTGATACTAAGTACATCTCCTCACTTTTCAACACTACTGTCTGTTTTCCTGTTGAGTACCAATGGTCCATACAGTGAGAAACCAAATACTGTGTTTCATTTTTTATCCAAAGTGAACAAATAAGGGCTTGCAAATTCTGATTTGTCATTTACAATCAAAAGTATTATTTTAATATAATTCGTACAGATTTTCTTTTCTGTTGAAAGGACAAGAAAGATGGTCAATTAGTGCCTGATGAAACCTTGGAAAACATGCATAGGTAATTATGAAACTTATTCTATTAGGATAAATTTTGAATTAATGAGTATAGGCTACTCTAGGCTAAACTTACAGGATTACATTGTGTTTGTTGAGACCAAGCTATATACTAGTCCAAAGAAATTGTTCTTTCAACATGACATTTTGCAATCATAATTATTTATAGTTGGAACAGTATAGTAGCCTATATTGCCTTCATCTGTTTTTTTTTTCTTTTGTAAACTCAAACTCAAGTGTTTATGTATATATGTATAGTAAAATTTATTTGAATTAATAAAAATGTTGCAGTCTTTTGTTGGTGTCTTCTTTACTATAATTCAGTAAGGTTCATTTTAATTTGTTTTGCTCGTGTTATTTAATTTACATTATTAGACATCTAGTAAGGTTTGCTAAATAAAAAAATAAAACAATTTAAATAACATGTGAACACAACATTATTAGTCACTGAATATTTTAATCTAACTCTATAATTTAAATTATTCTGATATGCAGTGTTAGTTTATTGTACTAAAATATTGGAACAAATATAACCTATTTACCAAACTTTTTTGCTTGTATAATAATACATGGCTTATTTTACAAAGAAATGAGTTATCTAGTAGTCTAGCATTCGTTCGCATGAAGACAACTGTAAGACAAATGAAAATAAAAACCTACAAATGCAACAACACTTTTTAAATGGCGGTAACTTGAAACTAAAGTCAAGGTATTCCAGACCCATTCTGACGTCGCACTTGGGAGTGCTCGTCAGCTCGTAGGATTCTCATTTGTTTGGTCTTAAATGACCAAACTAATAACCAGTTCCCGTCATATTTCCACATACTGCAACTTCCACTTGAATGAATTTCTGTGTTGAACAGTTAGACTGTACATAGATCATCCCGTGATTTGTACTGGTATCCAATTGCTGATGACAGAAAGGAACTAAAACAGGCAGAGGTTCATGTACGTGAAAAGAGCGAAAACGTTTTTATTGTGGTCATGGAAACCTGGCAAACGGCATGAAGCATGCGAGAAATACGTGCACCAGCGTCAGTGGATATCAAGCGCCGGCATACCGACCAGTCTGCTACCATAGCAACTGCAGAGGAGCCCTGTATAAAGCCGCCTGCTTGTGCAGTGCGTGTCACCCTGGCAATGACCAATCAGAAGTTGCTATCTCTCCGCGCGATGGCAGCACCGCATTGAGTACAATAGGCGGGAACCCGCATATTTTTAAACGTGTGCAATTGGATGGTTTAACGATCACTCAAACGTTCGAGACGCAAGGATTGGTTCAAGGCGTTTCATTCCGACGATATAAACATGTCATATTTTCTCCGATGGCAAGCAAGGCTTGGTAGAGACGACCATATACTGCAATGGTCAAGAAAAACAGCCAGGGAAATCAGTTTAGCACCAGCCAGTGTAAACATTCGGGTACGTTCTTCCTGTTTTATTGCAAACGTTCTTGGCATGTATAATGTGAGGGCATCTTGATAGCACCGTCGCGTATCATACGAGGCACACGTAAAGTCGAAGTTCCGTGTTTATTGCGACATTCTCGATTATTTTTATCACTAGAAACATCAGTGCCACCCCGCATTTTGTTTTCGGAGCTCAGGCGTGAAGTGACGAGAGTCTAGACCCTCCCCCGCAGGGCGGACCATGCATTTGTATGTCTTTTTTTTTTTTTTTTTGGTATCTTATTTGCCTTGGTCAGCTTTAGCTTTGACACATCCACACTGAGTGAAAGGCATTGGCATATTGTCGATAGCTCGTTAGCACTGATATCAAATAACATAAAGCAGACACAGTCCAAGCGCTCGTCTCATAAATTTAAGCAAGCATTTTTTTTGCACTTTATGGTGTGTAATTAATTTACCGCGAGCTTTTGTGACTTATCTTCACTCGCCAAAAACAAAACTTACTGTACATTTTATTCTTCTTTGTTATTTATACATTCACAATTTTAACAATCACCCTCAGCTATAATTATCGGTGCCGATGTTAACAATTTTAATGTTTTTGTTATTTTGAATTATCACATTCACTTTCGTATGCTCGTTTTGTTTTTTGCTTTGACTGGTCTGTTATCTGTGTTCCCTCAGACCACGGATATTTTATTTCCACTTGAATGTGGCGGAGTACAAACGGAGAAATTCGATTAAGTAGACTTCTGAAGTCATCACCAGGGAGTTTCAACTGTTCGTCTTTTCCAAGAGAAGTCACGTTGGCATGCTGGTTCGGACAATACTCAACCATTAAGTAAATCCGAATGCTGAACTTTAAACAATAACGCCGACCTCATCGTTGACTTTTCCTTAAGGACACATTTCTTACAGGGCAGAGAACGTTTAAGATTTTTGCGGTTATTCATGCCGTTTGCCTCCCTGCCGCGAAACCATTGTGCCGTGGACATTTTGGAGACGATATTACTCCACAAAGCGCTGCTCATGCTGTAGTCAAGTTGCTTTATTGCATGTACTTGCCCTAAAGCTAATTAACTGTGTTCTGGCGCGCCGATGGAGGAACAAGCCCGGATCATGCAGACTCTCAGCGGTGTCAGTCTGGCTGGCCACACGGTTCAGGGGGTTATGCCATTGCCGCCTCATGGACACGACGGTCCCGACGGGGACGGGAGGAAGCAAGACATCGGCGACATTCTCCATCAAATCATGACAATAACAGACCAAAGTCTGGACGAGGCGCAAGCAAAGTTGGTGCATTTAATTTAAATAATTAACTACTTCTTGACAATCGTGCGTTAGAGTGGCTACAATATTTTGCGGTGCAGATTATAGCAGTCTTGTTCTAAAAAAAGAAAAAAGCTATTGCATAAGAGTGACCTTTTATTTTATCAGCTACAAACGTTTATAAAGACTGCATGTGCGTTTGCTAAGACCCGTTCTTAAGTAGTACTGAACTTCATAACCAACACTCAATTCGTCTTAAACAACGAAAATGTCGAAATAAATATTTATGATGTGTAATTCTGTCCTGATGCACACATCTAGACATTTTATTAAATTACTTTATAGGCTATTAATCTTGTGGGTAAAATTTCACAAATTATGTAGTCTAACAGACAATAGTTACATGTGTGGTATTTTTTATAAACTTTATTTTTAAAGTTTAGAGATATATTTAAATTACTAAAATTTATTTTGAAGAACTTATTTGAAAACGTATTAGGAACTAAACATACTAATTTGTGCTTCAACTAGGCTATTCATGCTTCACATACTGTTTGAAGGTGCACGTGTATACGCATTTACACAAAGTAACAATTCAGAAATGAAAGGAATAAAGAAACAGCACATCTATCATTTTTAACTGATCGTGTATCAATCTTGTCTCTTGTCCCTTGTCCCACGCTGAAATAGGAAGCATGGCCTGAACTGCCACAGGATGAAGCCTGCGCTCTTCAGCGTGCTCTGTGAGATCAAAGAGAAAACAGGTGAGTGTGAGCGTGTTTTTATGAAAGGGCAATGCTCCTGTGAAAAGAAAAACAACAGCAATCAACAATTCTAAACACAAACTCACCGCCATCTTCACGCGCCCCCAGATCTGTTCTGTTGGTGTTCGTTCGGCGCTAGGGATGCCCTTGTATGCCCAGTTTGAGTCGGCATCGCGACTGGCTATGGCCAAAAGAAGTCAAAATTATTTACAACCGAACTTCAATATTTGAATACAAGCTGCAATAATGTGAAAGCAAGCTCTATGTTCGGCTATGTCAGCCTACTACCGGGCTGCATTGTTGCGAAGGCATGTGTGATAAAGGCTGTTAGTCGCGTCGACTCTCTCTCAATTTTTTTTTAACCGCGGTAAAAAAGGGAGCTACAAACGTGCGATTTAGCTTAGTTATGTCCGTTACTGAAGTTTAGTCGCAGACCGTTTGCTTAATTATAATCACCGCCTGGGTAGAACAGCCTACTATCGAGCGTGTAGCGAAACGTAGTCCAGAAGGTAGTCAAATTCCTGTGGTCTTTAACCTAAGTATGTGTCAAATTGACCAGATAATTTTGGAACATTGACAATAAATCAATCACAAAAACTTTATTTGAGGGTGTATCAGCACTCACAATATGCCACATCAATTAGGTAATATGCTCCCAAAGAAGGACATAGGGACTATAGTTTGTCACCTTCCATTTGGTATTAAAGGAGGCAATAATATCAGGACGAAGTGTTCAAAAGTACAGTTTATTGGGATGCAAAACAGCAAGTTTTAAGAAAAGTGCCAAGTGACTTACCTTAAAGAATCCACAGATATATATATATATATTTCGGAGTTGGTGAAATCGTTTTTAGAACAATATACATAAGGTTTTTGGTGTGTCCATGGATCTGTGTGTAGCCTATGTTGTTTAATTGTGTGGTTTTTAATGGAATTTTGCATTGCTGAATATATGGTCTTTTTGTGACTTATAAGCAGAAGTGACTTGAGAAACATCATCAAACTTAACGGACTTGTAGGCTGCTAGAGCTTCACTACTCCACTCCCCAGCCTGCTTTTGCCGTTCTTTATGCTGTCCTTAAACTGTAGCTTTATGTCTTGTAGAGACAACCACATACGCAGACTGATTCAATAATTATTCTCATTTTTCTTAATTAATAATTCCCTCAAAGAATAGTGTCTGTTTCAAATTTCAAATTACCTGTCTATTAGGTCGGTAATCATACCACTGTGTGTGCATGTGTGTGTGTAAGAGAGAGTGATAGCAAGAGAGAGAGAGAGAGAGAGAGAGACAGAGAGAGAATGGCAGAAGCGATGATGTGTGATGTGAAAATTATATATATATATATAAATTTATTTATATATTATCTGCATATTTTTGAATGAAGGGCTTTATCCACATTTGTGTAATTATCATCCTTGGCAGTGTTAGAAGTGCACAAGCCATTTGTAGTTACAGCATATGTGGGATTTTTTGAATGTCCTCAATCTCCTCTCACTTATCTGTTTGGCCATGATTGCCCTTCCTGACTGTGCATCAGCCCATCTTGAGCCTTTCACTGCTTCTTGTGGCATCATCTGCCACTGCCTTTCTCTTGCCTCAATCACAAAAGAGAGTTTAGTTACTCTAAGCATCTAAAATGACTAAGGATATTTTGAAGAAGTGTTAGTTTACCAATTAAAGGAAAACATTGTAATTTTAAGTAAGACTATATTGTTAAATTCAAGGTGTCATTAGGATGCAGCATCATCTGTTTGTTAGAGAGAAATACCTAGTGATAGACAGAAAGAATTTTTACAATGCCAAGTGTGTAGTGTAGGAAGGCATGCTATTAAAATTAGAGGTTGTAAGCAGATTTTCCCATTGCTAAAGCCACAGAAGTATTAATTCGCTTTGATATGCTAATTACAGTGCATTATGCAAGAAATGAGATTAAATGGCAGCATGAAATAATTTGCCTGTCAGAAAATTGAGTGTTTTTTGCAGGAGGGGATTGTTTTTTCTTCACATTTGATTGCTTTCTGCATTTAAATGAATCAAATCAAGAGTATGTGCCAGATTATTTTTTTCCTCTGTACGGCATGCCATTCGTTTTTATCATTTATGTCTGCCTTTTCACTATTCACACTTTCTCCCCCTTTGTCTGTGAGAAGTAGCAGACACTTGATGACTAACTATAGCTTTAGTGAGGACACAGCAGAGGGTCTTTTGCTGCTTAATTACTACCAGCATAATCTTAAATATAACCTCTCACGTCTTACCAGAATTTTCATTACTCAGAGGAAGTAAACTTAATATGTTTATCTAGCATTTTGAGTGTATGTTGTATGAGTATGCACCTTGAAAGATTTCACCTGTTTATACATTCTGTCCTCAAACTACACTGTATCACATATAGTAAAAGTTTTCTGCAGTGCACTGGTAGAGATGTCTTGCAAGCATATGGAGAAGAGCTGCACAGAGAATAGAGCACAGAGTTGATTTGATGACTTCTGCAGGTTTACAATGATCAGACATTCGGTTTGTTTATGTTTGTGTCACTATGCTGCATAGTGGGTTGTTGGCGACAGTGGTAGTAGAAGCAAAACAGCAAGGTATAACAGGTGAAAGTTTCTGTCCATATGATATTTCTGTTTGAGGGAGAGAGAGAGGTGTTCTGATGTGCTATTCTTTCTGAGGTGAGATTTAATCAATACAGTGAAATTACAGAAAACTATTACACTATGTCAATACTTCAAGTCATTTCTTCTCCTTGTTTGGTTCAGATGCCATCAGAAGTCTGTTTATTGACTTGTTTTTCTGACCTTTAACTCATTTATTGACCTTTAACATCAAGTTCTGGAAATAGAGGACTGGGAGAGACTTCAGGATGCTAGGAGTCTGGCTCCTGCTGTGCAGAGTTCCCCCACACACATGTACACGCCAGAAGAGAGAAACAGGGGCAGAGCAATTGCCATCTTGAGGATGCTATATTACTCTTTAATTCTGATTATGAATATTTATATTTTTCATTGTTTGTGCTATCCAAAACCATTTTTTTGTATGTTCACAGGTAATTAACCATAACTGTAGTTTTTATAATGATAGTAGTGTAGATATAGTCTTTTGTTTGTGAATGTTGGGATAAATGTATGCAGACTGGCCTTTGGCTATCCATTCAGCAAAGAAGACAATTGACTCAGCTTCTTTTTGTTTATCTTTTTGTTTATTCTTTTTGTCTGCTCTGACAAGATAGAGCAAGGCAAAGTAGTTCTCTCTCAGCAGGTCTCAGGCTTTGCCACAGCCTCACTATTTTTCTTTCTCTCTTATGTTTGCTGGGTGAGAAAGGGGTTGAAAAAGATGGAATCTTACTCAGTTCCCAAGTAAAATAAAGTGTAAACCAGATGAAAAAAGACAAAAAGTGATTGACCAAGAATTGAGTTCTAATATGAGTAAGAATAAATATTAGGAAAAACAAAACATTTCAATATAAGTTTCAGTATATTCATTGCTGTCTTCAGGTTAAGTGTAATCCTACATGCATTCGAACATACTAGTATAATTTTAACTGTATTATGCATATCTTCAGAAGGGTTCATGTTCTATTTAATTACTAATCATTTAAATTATGGATTAGCTCTTTACCATGTTTATTAGAAAGTGAACATGAAATATTTGATAAAGAGACATAGCAGGATACTGTTCTAGTATACGAGTCATGTACAGCATATTGTACATATACATGTTTTTGTTTCCCCCAGAAGAATATTAGAAATATTGAATGCCAAAGCTGTAAGGTTATTCTGTTAACTAAAAAATTGTCGATTGTCGATTATCAAATTTGTTTGCATTTTGTAGTTATAATGAGTTGTCTATTTGACTTCTTCATGACTCTAACACGGTGTTGACCATTTCTGAAGATTAAAATCTCAGGCGAATACTCTGAACACTGCATACAACCATGTGTAAACACAGAGAGAAACACACCCCAACACACACAAAGTTGGCTTTAACATCAACTAGATTTGTCGTCAACCAGATTTTGCTATTCATTGAAAGGTTTTAAAGAGTAAATGTTCTCTTGATGTGAACATATATGAAATAAGTACTAAAGTACTGTTTACATAAGTACTTTTGTTGCTGACCACATCTACATAGCAGAATGAATATGCTCTTATAGTATTTTTCAGTAGTCACATTTGCTATGGACAAAATTCACATCTGGATTTATACACATATATTAGCTGACTACAAGGTAAATGTATATTTTTACTATTTATTCACTAAATTTTTAATCAGTCATTAATTTGGATTCACATATAGCACATGGATAAAAAATCTGCTTGATCTAACAGTTTACATATTGCAGATGCCTGAATTACCATCATCATATTTTAAAATGAGTTTCAGTAATAATAACACTCATAATAATATTTTTTTTATTGGGATATGCAGTGATTAGTAAGTATGCAAAGCTTCCAGCACTGTTTTTTAGGTCACCACTAATATCTGTAACATTATTTATATATATATATATATATATATATATATATATATATATATATATATATATATATATATATAAAATTCCCAATAGTAAAATGAATAGGAAAATTGTGTTGTTTTACTGCTGAAAGGTAAAGCACTGCTTACTGAAACATATGAAAAAGCATATGAAAATCCCACCACCTTAAGCTGCAGGTTTTGGAAACCAACAGTTTAGGTGTAAAATCTTTAGATGTATTTGCTAAAATAAATGTTTGTATGAATAATATGATACATATTTATTTGATAAAAGAAGTCTACATGTTAAATTATAACTAGCAAGATTTACTGTCGGTGTTGTATATACATATGTATCGAAAATACAAACTGTGACTGAACTTTCATGAGGTTTTAAGTACCGTATTTTTCGGACCATAAGGCGCACTTAAAATCCTTTAATTTTCTCAAAAATCGACAGTGCGCCTTTAAATGCGGTGCGTCTAATGTATGAATTAATTCTGGTTGAGCTTTCTGATCTACAACCGATTGTAGATGGTACACGGCGCTCATAAA
Organism: Ancistrus triradiatus; assembly: GCA_025084515.1. Lineage (NCBI taxonomy): Eukaryota > Metazoa > Chordata > Actinopteri > Siluriformes > Loricariidae > Ancistrus > Ancistrus triradiatus. The sequence continues at coordinate 287,747 of JAJAGP010000699.1, read as the reverse complement.
TCTGTCAAAATGATTTAGCACCGTCTTTGGTAGGTTACGAAGCTTAGAGAAAACGTAGTGCGCAGCATAGCGGGGTAATATGATATGTGCTTCACCATTACGGTGTGTGCATTCATTCATTTATTTTCGAAGCGGATTTCAAACACAACGCTATCGGTCACGCAGTACAACATGGACATAGAGCAGCTGCGAGAGAATTCAACATTAACGAATCAATGGTACGGAAGTGGAGGAAGCAAGAAGACGCCCTGCGCCAGGTAAAGACCAAATTGAGTTTCCGAGGGAACTTAAGAGTTTTGTTTCATTTCATGCGTCTTATAATCCGGTGCGCTTTATGGTCTGGAAAATACGGTAATAGAATCTATAAACACCGACAGTAAATCTTACTAGTTATAATTTAACAGGTAGACTTCTTTTATCAAATAAATATGTATCATATTATTCATTATATACATCATATTATTCATATATATATACACATATACACACACACACACACACACACACACACACACATATATATATATATATATATATATATATATATATATATATATATATATATATATATATATATATATATATATTTTTTTTTTTATATATATATATATGTCGACCTTGATGGCCTCATATTTCCTTTTTATACACTGAATCATAGGACAGATGGCACACGGCCGGCTAGGGCTAGATCCAGATCCTGGGCTACATCTTAGGTTTTACAGAAATGGTTTTTTGTGGTTTTGAGAACAAGTTTTGAGTCGGTAGTGAAATGACTTAATTGGTGTCAGGGCTGTGGGAAGAATTCTCTTTGTCTTCATTTTGCTCCCACTGTCCATTGCTTTAGTGTCACATTGTTTACCAGTTCTACATTGCTCTTTTATCCTCTCCTCATCCTATCTTAGCTCTCATCTCTCCCCCCTTTTTCCCAGTTGTGTATCTCAGTGATTAATGAACTCCTGGATGTAGATCTGCTTGTGCTTGATGATAATTGACAGTCAAAATACTTGACTGAAGGTAGTGATTTCCCACTAGTAAGAAATCTGTATGGCAGCTACATGATGTGACTGATCTTGCCATATTTACAGTGGTGCTTGAAAGTTTGTGAACCCTTTAGAATTTTCTATATTTCTGCATAAATATGACCAAAAACATGATCAGATTTTCACACAAGTCCTAAACGTAGATACAGATAACCCAGTTAAATAAATGAGACAAAAATAGTATACTTGATAATTTATTTATTATTTATTTATAATTTATTAAATGTTCCAATATTACATATTAGTGAGTGGCAAAAGTATGTGAACCTCTAGGATTAGCAGTAAATTGGAAGGTGAAATTAGAGTCAGGTGTTTTCAATCAATGGGATGACAATCAGGTGTGAGTGGGCACCTTGTTTTATTTAAAGAACAGGGATCTATCAAAGTCTGCTCTTCACAACACATGTTTGTGGAAGAGTATCTTGGCACGAACAAAGGAGATTTCTGAGGACCTCAGAAAAAGAGTTGTTGATGCACATCAGGCTGGAAAAGTTTGCAAAACCATCTCTAAAGTGTTTGGACTCCACCAATCCACAGTCGGACAGATTGTGTACAAATGGAGGAAATTCAAGACCACTGTTACTCTCCCCAGGTGTGGTTTACCAACAAAGATCACTCCAAGAGCAAGGCGTGTAATAGCTGGTGAGGTCACAAATGACCCCATGGTAACTTCTAAGCAACTGAAGGCCTCTCTCACATTGGCTAATGTTAATGTTCATGAGTCCACCATCAGGAGAACACTGAACAACAATGGTGTGCATGGCAGGGTTGCAAGGAGAAAGTCACTGCTCTCCAAAAAGAACGTTGCTGCTCGTCTGCAGTTTGCTAAAGATCACGTGGACAACCCAGAAGGGTATTGGAAGAATGGGGTCACACCAGATACTGAAAGCAAAGGTTCACAGACTTTAACCACTCACTAATATATAATTTTGGATCATTTTCCTCAATAAATAAATTACTAAGTATAATATTTTTGTGTCATTTGTGTGACTGGTTTCTTTTTATCTACTTTTAATACTTGTGTGAAATCTGATTATGTTTTAGGTCATATTTATGCAGAAATATAGAAAATTCTAAAGGGTTCACAAACTTTCAAGCACCACTGTAGTTTGGTTTAAAAGGAGTAAGAATAACTACAAAATTGCTAAATATTCTACTGCACATATCAAGTATGAGGTGGGCTATATATAGTACTGTAAGTTTGCCTTTTAAGAGTTTGGATTTTCCTAGTTTTATCAATTTCTCTTTGTTTCACTCTTCCCTTCTCTTTCCCTGAAAGTGGAAAGAGTCCCAGCATGTCAGTTACTTTTATTCATTTAATCAAGCTTCTTGGCACTCTGCTCTTCTCTTGGCTCTGCTGCAGTAATCTTATTGGGGGTGATATGCAGAGGAAACCACATGTCTACAGCTGGAGAGTTCTTGCCCCATCAATATGAAACTCCCTGCTCAACTCAGCATGCCACAGCTGGACGCAGCCTAACGCGTTATTGCTCTTGCTTCAAGTTCAATAGCTACTTGTGGTTAGAAGGCATTTGGAGAAGGGATGCAATATTCAACTGACTCTAATTAAGATGAAAATGTCAGAAGACAGCAACTTTACTATAAATGATACAAAGAACATTATCTTTCCATACAGTTTAATTTTACATTATTAAATATGTGCAAATCTTGTGGAAAATAAAAGAATCACACCCAGTGTTAATTGTGAATTCTTAATTTTGATTTAGTATTAGGCTTTTGACTAAAATGTATACTACTTTTAGATACATTATAGTCATTGTAGTTTTAGAAAACTAAAAACATTGAGGTCTATTATTAGTCAGTTAAATTTCAAAAATATGTAGCCTAATTTTAGTCATGTATTTGTAATGGTTTTACTATTTTAGAGATATTACTTATTACTAAATTTCATAAACAACAGCTTAAAAGCTATGCTACATTTAATAACATGACACCATCCAAAATTACAGAAGTAATATGTCTACTTTTTATTTTAAAATCGTTTTGCATTTATTTTAATATTAACATGCTGACAATTTTACAGAGATGACAGCTTCAGTTGGACAGGTTGCATAAATGGTTACAAGAAAAACAATAAATTAAACAAAGACGCTACAGTGCTGTCTGTCATCAGTGTAACGTTAATGTTAACTGTAATAACGTTATGGTTTACAGCTCTAGCTCTATTACTGTAAATACTGCTGTAGTTCTAAAATTGCATGTCCCTGAGTTGTAAAGTTGTAAGTTGTAAAGTTATAGCGTGCCATGGGCATGTAGGCGTACAAATTGACTCAAAGTGTGTGTTTAAACTCATGTATCCTGTAAGCCTGTTGTTGACGTTACCAAAGAGCAGCTTTAAAGGAGAGCTCCCCCGCAGGTGCTGCCCTGGGTCCAGTTTTATTTTAGAACAAGTCTGTAACATAACAACATGTGAAAAAGTGAAAAAGTATGAAAACTTTCCGAATGCATGCTGAGAAACATGAGTAGTCTCCCTGGACAGGACACTAGTAAATTGTAGGGCTAGGTGGGGGTTGTTGTTGCAGCACTGGGGAATGATCCCCTGAGTGGTCACACCTCACTCAGACTTAACCAATTGCTGATGCCAGACTTGGCTGGATGGCAATACTAAGACCCTGCTGTGTTGGGCTGGCGTATGAAACCACTGCACCACATGAGTGCCCACTAGTAATGTAGCAGAGTTCATTTTACTATATGCTAATGCACCCTAGTGAACTACAAAACCTCAGCATTGTTCCAGCCTCACCAACATTAAACAGATTTGTGAAGTTTCAAATGTCAGATGTTCATGTTCCACTACACTCTATGTACTTGTTATACACACGTGGACAAAATTGTTGGTACCCCTAAGTTAATGAAAGAAAAACTCACAATGGTAACAGACATAACTTTAGTTGGACAAAAGTAATAATAAATACAAAGTCTATGAAAATGCACAAATGAAAGTCAGACATTGCTTTTCAACCATGCTTCAACAGAATTATTAAAAAAATAAACTCATGAAACAGGCCTGGACAGAAATGATGGTACCCTTAACTTAATATTTTGTTGCACAACCTTTTGAGGCAATCACTGCAATCAAATGATTCCTGTATCTGTCAATGAGACTTCTGCACCTCTCAGCAGGTATTTTGGCCCACTCCTCATGAGCAAACTTTTCCAGCTCCTTCCAAAGATGCTCAATAGGATTTAGCTCAGGGCTCATAGAAGGCCATTTCAGAATAGTCCAGGGTTTTCCTCTTTGCCATTCTTGGGTGTTTTTAGACGTGTGTTTTGGGTCATTATCCTGTTGCAAGACCCATGACCTGCAACTGAGACCAAACTTTTTGACACTGGGCAGCACATTTCTCTCTAGAATTCCTTGATAGTCTTGAGACTTCATTGTGCCCTGCACAGATTCAAGGCACCCTGTGCCAGATGCAGCAAAGCAGCCCCAGAACATAACAGAGGCTCCTCCATGTTTCACAGTAGGGACAGAGTTTAAAACGTCTTGATGCATGCTCAATGATCCAGGTAAGAAAATCCAAGAAGTTGAATCTGTTCATAGATTTTATTGGACATAGAGTTTATTGGAGAAACGTTTCATCACTCATCTAAGTGACTTCTTCAGTCTTAGCAGTTGGAAAACTTCCCCAATCTTATATACAGCACGTTGCATAACGACTGGTACCAGCACCATTGCATAACAATGGGACCGGTGATCAGTTTAATATGCAGATGTACAATTCCTGGCAATCCTCCTGGCACTTCACAGCATACACTACATTACTCTGTTTGTGCTGGGGGACCCGATCCTTGGGGTGGACCAGTTTCTGGCGTAGCGTGTTTTGGGGTTTGAAAGCCACTGAGACGCGGTGTTTGGCAAATATGCGTCTCAATTGTTCAGATGTTCCTGCCACATATGGTATCACCACTGGTTTACGCTTAGACTGTGGTTGTTGTTCTCCTCTCGTCGATCTGCTGGA
>JAJAGP010000699.1:266985-282624 GCA_025084515.1 Ancistrus triradiatus | reverse complement strand
GGGCCACCTTCAGTAGCCCCCTCGCTCTGTGACGGGATTTCCTTTTACATCTTTATTTTTCTTTGGGTCATTTGGTGTAGACCCCCGCACTTGAGTCCGTTATTTTCCCTTTTTTTGGTGCGCCTCCACAGGCCCCCCATAACAATTTTATGTTTACTTTTTATGTTTACTTGTTGTCTTTGACTAATATTTAATATTTACACCAGATACTGAAACTATAGGTTCCCATACTTTTATCACTCACTAATATATAATATTGGATCATTTTCCTCAATAAATAAAAGACTAAGTATATAATATTTTTGTCTCATTTGTTTAACTGGGTTCCCTTTGCCTACTTTCAGGACTTGTGTGAAAATCTGATGATGTTTTAAGTCATATTTATGCAGAAATATAGAAAATTCTAAAGGGTTCACAAACTGGCTGGCATGTTTACTGGGCTGGCATGTTTATTCAGGACAAAACCTGTGTTTAATATACAGTATATGACTTGTATAATGTGTGTAATGCAAGTAATTGAATTGGGGTCATATTGTCCCTGGTGCCTCATTGGTTCTGTATGCTCACACAGCAACATCCAGCATGACCAAATGGGATCTGCTTCCAGTGACCTCATTTGCCCTTGACCTTTCAGACCATTAAATCACTTGGCCTCATATCAGCAACATGTACATTCACTAACTGATAAAACTTGAAGCCCATCTGGTACTGTACCTATGTCTGGCTGGATGCACAAAGCTATTGTGTCTCATTGTTGTCAGCAGAAAATAATGCATCCATTCATTTGTTAATTCATCCATTCATAAATTCATTCATTCCTTTTCATACCTGCTTAATCCAGTCTTTGGACATCTCTGGAGCTGTGAGGCAACAGTGCTAAACACTGCACCACCATGCCACCCTGTAATGAATATTACTGAGGGTAAAATGTATACATGTATATGTATGTATGTTTGTGTATGTATGTGTGTATGTATGTATATATATATATATATATATATATATATATATTGTGGGGACCACATAGTAATTTAATTGTAAGTGCAATATTTTCATAGTTCTGTATATTACAAGCCATAAATCTATAGTTGTATATAGCTATAAATAGATAGTTGTATCTTTAATGTGCATTCACATACATTTACAACTCCAAATAAGAAAAAGTTGGGACACTAATGAAAATGCTAATAAAAAATATATGCAATGTTCCTTACAGTTCCTTTGACATTTATATCATTGCAATAAGTATGAACCCAATATATTTCATGATTTTTCTGTCAACAAATGTGTAAGAAAATTATTGAAATGTTTAAAAATAATGTTCCTCGAAGAAAGAAGGGAAGGGATTTACATATTTTTGCCTCTACAGTGCATAATATTATTAAACCATTCAAGGAATTGGGAGGAATTTTAGTGCATGAAGGCCAAGGCCACATGCCTAAACTGAAGAGATGTAATCTCTGATCTCTCAGACTTCACTGCATCAAGAATCGTCATTCATCAATAGCTGATAGAATGACATGGGCAAGGGATTACTTTATCAAAACTTTGTCAGACCGTTGTGGAGTTGCATTCACCAGTGCTGCTTAAAACATTACTGTGTAAACGAGAAGCTTCATGTTAATCATGCCCAGAAGTGGCATCGACTTCTCTGGGCTAAGAGGCATCTGGAATGGATTATCACACAGTGAAAATATGTATTGTGGTCAGATCAATCAGTATTCCAGATATTTTTGAAAGAAATGGACGTTGTGCGCTTCGGACCAAAGACAAAAACGATCATCCAGACTGTTATCAGCAAAAAGTCTAAAAGCCAGGCTCTGTCATGGTATGGCGTTATGTCAGTGCCCTTGGCAAAGGTCATTTACATTTCCGTGATGGCAGCATTAATGCAGAAAAGTACACTGAGATTTGGCACAACATAAGCTGCCTTCAAGATGTCATCTTTTCCAGGCATGTCAATGCATGTATCAACAAGACAATGTAAAACAAGCCAAATCAGAAAAGGTTAGGAATGAAATATGTAATCCCTTCCAGTCTTTGAGGAACTTTGTTTTTAAACAGTTCAGTAATTTTTTTACACATTTGTTGATAAACTGGAGATATTCTGCTCATCTCCTCAAAGACTCAGGCTTATGTGGATACTGCTTTTGTACCAAGTCATGATAAAAATCACCTTTTTGAAAACACATTATTATTATTATTATTATTTTTTTCCATTTTACTAGCCCTAAATTACCCCTATCCCAACTTTTTTTGGAATGTGTTGCAGGCCTGAAATGCAGGAATGAATGTTGACCAGAAAAAAAAAAACATATATATATTGGGTTCATACTATCTGTAATGAAATAAAAGTCAAAGGAAATGAACATTGCAATTTTTTTTTTCTATTTGCATTTTCCATACCGTCCCAACGTTTTCTGATTCGGGGATGTAGATCTATACACATGTCTAAAGGGTCTTGAATTCATATAGTGTAAATGTGAAGGTTAGGTGGTAAATTAGGGACAATTGCAGAGAGGAGTAAAATAATAGAGGCTTTACTAAACAAGATAAACACTGGACAGCTGATAAACAATATAATAAACGATCAAGAAATGATCAGGAGAGAAGATGAATGGAGAGAATGCACTAAAGCTGAGCAGACCGAAGGCAGCAAATATGAACAAACCGAAGAGAGGAAAAGTCAAAGAGAATTGGATGGAAGGGAGCAAAGAGAAGCCCTAATACAGTGGTACCACAGGTATCTGGTTGAGTGCTGATCAGTTAGGTTGCTGAGCTTTTTTCCTGTAAGAAGTAATGTGAATGTATTTAATTGGTTTCAGCACCCACCAATAGCTAACTACCTAGAATTATTGATATAGTTATTGATATAATAACTATTGATATAGTTTATAGTATGGCATATATAAAAAGATTAGTTTGTTTCAAATATGTTTCATTGAACAACACAGTTTAATCACAAGAGCACTATACATTTAAAACAATATCCTACCTTATCTTTTTTAAGAACTCATGGCTTGAATTCATGGTTTTGAGAAAGGGCGATTCAGACACACATATGCCACTCTCTTACTTCTCAATAGGGAAATTTTCTTGAGTACCATGATTACCATATGGTATACGTATGTATATACAGTGGTGCTTGAACGTTTGTGAACCCTTTAGAATTTTCTATATTTCAGTATAGATGTGACCTAAAGCATCATCAGATTTTCACAAATCCTAAAAGTAGATAAAGACAACTCACTTAAACAAATGAGGCAAAAGTATGTGAACCTCTAGGATTAGCAGTTAATTTTAAGGTGAAATTAGAGTCAGGTGTTTTCAATCAATGGGATGACAATCAAGTGTGAGTGGGCACCCTGTTTTATTTAAAGAGCAGGGATCTATCAAAGTCTGCTCTTCACAACACATGTCTGTGGACATGTCTCATGGCACGAACAAATGACATTTCTGAGGACCTCAGAAAATGAGTTGTTGAAATTCAATGATGAAATTCAAGACCATTGTTACCCTCCCCAGGAGTGGTCGACCAACAAAGATCACTCCAACAGCAAGGCATGTAAGAGTTGGCGAGGTCACAAAGGACCCCAGGCTTACATCTAAACAACTGAAGGCCTCTCTCACATTGTCTAATGTTAATATTCATGAGTCCACCATCAGAAGAACACTGAACAACAATGGTGTGCAATGCAGGGTTGCATGGAGAAAGCCACTGCTCTCCAAAAGAACATTGGTGCTCGTCTGCAGTTTGCTAAAGATCACGTGGACAAGCCAGACGGCTATTGGAAGAAGGTTTTGTGGACGGATGAGCCCAAAATAGAACTTTTTAGTTTAAAAGAAAAGTGTTATGTTTGTAGACAGGAAAACACTGCATTTCAGCATAAGAACCTTATCCCATCTGTGAAACATGGTGGTGGTAGTATCATGGTTTGGGCATGTTTTGCTGCATCTGGGCGAGGACGGCTTGCTGTCATTGACAGAACAATGAATTCTGAGTTATATCAGACAATTCTAAAGGAAAATGTCAGGACATCTGTCCATGAAGTGACTCTCAAGAGAATGTCAGTCATACAGCAAGACAACAACCCTAAGCACACAAGTCGCTCTACCACAGAATGGTTAAAGAAGAATAAAGCTAATGTATTGGAATGTCCAAATCAAAGTCCTGACCTTAATCCAATTGAAATAATCAAAATGTTGTTGAAGGACCTGAAATGAGCAGTTAATGCTTTCTAATTGCTTTCTTTCAATTACGTAATATCGCTAAACTTAGAAATATCCTCTCTTTTAATGATGCGGAAAAACTTGTTCATGCGTTTATAACCTCAAGGTTGGATTACTGTAACGCCTTACTTACTGGATGCTCTAGTAAATCTATAAATAAACTTCAGTTAGTTCAGAATGCAGCTGCCCGAGTGCTAACTCGAACTAGAAAATTTGATCATATCACTCCTGTTTATCATCACTGGCAATGTTTACCACGTCAAATTCCCGCATTGATTACAAAAAGACTTCTTATAACTTATAAAGCTCTACATGGCCTGGCCCCACATTATCTGAGTGACCTCTTAGAGTTTTACCAATCCAACCAGTCTACTTCGTTCGCAGGGTGCAGGAACTTCTTTAGTTCCTAGAATTAAAAAAGGCTCACAGCAGGGGGAAAGGCTTTTCTCATACATGGCCCCCCAACTTCTGGAATAAACTTCCCACTTCGTTCGAGAATCAGGACACCCTCCAAAGTTTTAAGTCTAGGACTAAAGACATACTTATTTACGCAGGCTTTTGACTAGATTTAGACCAGGTTGCATGGTTTGGTTGCGTGAGGCCGGGGAGTCTGAAGTCATGTCTGGCCTGCCTGCCTTGTCCGCTTGCCGGGAGTGTCGGTGGGCGGATCTGGGCTGAACTAGGCTTGGGTCCTCGTGATCTTGACTCATGCAACCTTTGCCTTAGATCAAAGGCAGAGCGAGCTGGGGGTTTCATAGTCATAAAGAGTCTTATATGGTGATCAGAGACGTTGGGTTGCTGTCTTCTAGCCGCTCGTGGGGTTGCCAATGTCTCAATGTGATCCTCTTGGCTGTGTTTCCTTCCAGTTCTTCCAGTCTTCATCTTTCTAGCTTTCTAGCTATGCTGCTATAGCTAATGCTGCCGGGGTCTCATGCTACACTTGGCATCAGTGATTGACATGGCATCAGTGATTGTTAATAGACACTGTGCTCTTAATCAATAACTAATTACATTTTCTGTTTTCTCTCCGAGCTGTGTTCCGGCAGTTCCGGCCCCACACATGATGTTCATCTGATGGAGCTCCACTGTGCATATTTCACATTCTATTTGAACTTTGACTCCATGACTTTAGTTCGCTCTTAGATTTATCATCATACCCCGGCCACTTAATGTCGATGTGCATACTTCACATTCTATTCAAACTTTGACTCCATGACTTTAGTTCGCTCTTAGATTTATCATCTACGCCACCCAAGGAGGTTGGGTCCCTTTTTGAGTCTTGGTCCTCCCAAGGTTTCTTCCTAGAACTAGGGAGTTTTTTCTTGCCACTGTCGCCCTAGGCTCGCTCAATTTGGGATTGGACGTAGTTATTAGGAGATAATCTAAACTTGTAAAGTTGCTTTGAGACAATGCTCCATTGTAAAAAGCGCTATATAAATAAATCTGACTTGACTTGACTTGAATGTGAGGATACCCACCAGCATCCCGGAATTGAAGCTGTTCTGTATGGAGGAATGGGCTAAACTTTCTCAATGCCGGTGTGCAGGACTAATCAGCAGTTACCGCAAATGTTTAGTTGCAGATATTGCTGCACTGGGGGTCACACCGGATACTGAATGCAAAGGTTCACATACTTTTGTCACTTACCAATATGTTATATTGGATCATTTTCCTCAATAAATAAATGAACAAGTATAATATTTTTGTCTCATTTGTTTAACTGGGTTCTCTTTATCTACTTTTAGAACTTGGGTGAAGTTTTAGGTCATATTTATGCAGAAATGTAGAAAATTCTGAAGGGTTCACAAGCTTTCAAGCACCACTGTATATGTAAAAAACAGACCAAAAAAAAAACAAAAAACACAAGATCGTGAACACAACACCGGTAATAATCACAAAACTGTAATTTACATTCTACAATTTATCAATCTATGCTAATTAAAATGTGTGCAAAATCTACAACTTTATGGTTTTATGGTTTATATTATTTTTTTTTTTTCTAAATTTGATTTTTTCACATGAATTTAGGGCATAATTTTTCCAGTGCAGGTGGACATGACCAATTGCTGAATGAAGTTTCATTATAATTTGCTGAAATATAGGTACAGGAAAAAGAAAGGGATAAGATAAGAAAGAAAAATAAAAGAAAGGCGGTGGGCCATGATAATAAATGCACAAGGTACCAATCAGAAACAAAGAGGTATTGTCTGTGTCTTCTGTCTCCTTAGAGCACTGCCATAATCAAATACATGGTAAAGCCTTGATTAAAATATTTTACAATAAAGTGCTTTTCTCCATCGCTTGGTTCATTATTCTCATTCATGAATCGGGTTCATTACACAGATGGGGAGAAAAGAAAGAAAGAATGAGAATAAGGCACTGATTAGGAAGTCTACAATCAATCTTAATGGCTGTTTGGTGCTCCAAGGTTCATTATGAATATCAAGCGCAAACAGTGAGCTATCCTTCTCTGTCATATTGATTACAAATTTACATGCATCCGGAGCAGTTTGTTTAAAAACAATACTTAAAGTACACTTGTGTCATTAGAGCAGCAGGCACACATGCAAATATATTCAGGCACTTCTCCGCTTAGCACTTTTTCAGTTATGCGCTAATGACTGTGTGTCAGTTGTTGTATGTTGCTGACATGTTGTGTTGTATAGCATGTGCATTCTGACATATAAATATTAGAAGGCATGCATGTAAAAATTAACACCTGAAAGCTCTTTCAGCACTTGCTCATCACAGTTAGCCTCCTTGGAGATTGCTATGTCCCAGAGATGACTGTCATTTACAGTAATATCAAATAGCGTTTTCACAATAGTATCATTAATCAGTGCCACTGTCATATCGTATTTCATAGTCACAGAGCACTCACTAAATGTGTATCACACTTACTCTGTTGTGGGCAATTAGACTGATCAACCTAAAGAGCTCTCTGTTCTTATGAGGGTGTGATAACCGCTCTCGAGTGCTTTCAGTTGTGTATGTGCTAATTCTGAGGGCTTAAAACATTTTATTTCCACTTATCGGATATATTATCTGGATATATTATTGTTCACATCCCATTTTAGCATTCTTGCTTTTAATGAAGGACTTGTTAATTAGCTAATTAGTTTAATCAAATATGTTACAGTCACACTTGCCTGGGATCACCACCATTTGATGATTTATTAAATCTCGTGTGTATCTCCAGGTTTGAGTATTCGAGGGGCACAAGAAGAGGACCCTCCTGATCCTCAGCTTATGCGTCTGGACAACATGCTGCTGGCAGAAGGGGTGGCTGGCCCAGAGAAAGGTGGTGGTTCAGCAGCAGCAGTGGCTGCAGCTGCCTCAGGCAGTCCTACTGATAACTCCATTGAACACTCAGACTACCGGGCAAAACTCTCACAGATCAGACAGATTTACCACACTGAACTGGAGAAATATGAGCAGGTCAGGCTCAAGAAACATTACACATGCAAAAACAGTAACATATGTATTTTTTGTGGATAGTGTAGGTGACAAAGATCAAATGCCAGGTATCCTCTTACACAGCTCTGAGCATTCAATGCGTCAGTCAGTGCGGTCAGTAATTCAATAAAAACGTCTTAAGCACCTTATGTACTGTAACTGGTGCAGGGACTCTCTAATGATCAGGATGTCATTCATCTCCTGTCTCATAGCTGTTTCTTCTAGCACTGAGTGCTACAGTATATTATAAACAACCATTATCATATAATTAACTACTGAATAAAATGAAAGTGGAAGGTGTATATAGAGCATTAAAAACACCTCTGTTATTTCCCAGATCAGCATTCAATATGCAGTTCCGGATTCTCAGTAGTAAAAGCCAGTTGCTGGAAACAGCAGTTCCTGAGCTCCTAGATTCAAGTGCCGGGTGACGCATGTTATGTGAAGGTCAAGTGCTGGGTTTACACAATCCTTGCGATGGACTGTTGGCCTCTCCAGTGGTGTACCTTTGTGAAATTCCAGATAAGATGTTAATATGTACAGGCACTCCCCTGCAACCCTGACCAGGATGATGGGTTCTTTTGTTTTGCATTTGATTTTGCATTTGATTTTGCATTCAATATGGCAGGTAATGATTTGGTTAGTCAGTTAAGGAAAGTACCCCATATATTACAGTGGGGCAAAAAAGTATTTAGTCAGCCACTGATTGTGCAAGTTTTCATCATAGGTACACTTCAACTATGAGAGACAAAATGAGAAAAAAATAAATCCAGGAAATCACATTGTAGGATTTTTTTTTCTCATTTTGTCTCTCATAGTTGAAGTGTACCTGTGATGAAAATGACAAGACTGTCTCTTTTCAAACCTTACTTGTCTATTATTCTTACAACTGTGGAGCAATTGTAAGCATGGAGGATTGCTTGCATTACTGAATAGTTATATCGATCATTTTTAAAAAGCTGTATTGTATTGTAGTGTATTGTACTGTTATGTGAATATTTCAGTGATGGACTCAGAATAGAGTTATGTATTACAAAACTTTTGTCACTGTAATTTGATTTCCTCAAGTAGCACTTTGTACAACAACCACAAATATTTTTATGTCATATACAAGAATCTCAGTGACCTTTATGGTACCTTGACAAAGAAGATAGCCCTTTCTCAAATATTTATATTTACACACCCCTGCACGAGATCCAAAAGTATTGAGACGTACCCCCCAGGAGGCCAAAAGTATTTGGACACACTACCACACGCGGCCAGAGGTAGTCGGACACACCCCCGGATGAGGCCAAAATTATTGGGACACACCCTCAAACAAGGCCAAAAGTATTTAATACTGGATCATTTTCCTCAATAAATAAATGACCAAATGTATGTGTAGACCAGGCCAAAACAATTAGGTTGAGGACTTGGTCTCAAGCCACTTCTTGGTGGTCTTTGCAGTGTGAGCAGGAGCATTGTGTTGTTGAAAAATAATATGTTATTGTTCCTCTTTAGAAAATAGCTTTCCATTTTTGTAATATTTGCAAGCCTTTCTGCAATATTTCACTGTCCTCCAAAGCATTAATTTACTTTTCACAGTGAAACACCTCTACCTCCATGCTTAATTGTAGTGAAGATGTGTATTTCTCATCAGATCTTCAAAAACAGCTCTCTGGGCCATCATCATGCCACTTTTCAGTTCACACAACTCTGCTGAACCACTCACTTTTTCACTTTTCACATTCTGTCAGAAACTTAATTCTGTCCTTGATGTTTTTCTTAGACAGCAATGGCTCTTTAACACATCTAGACACAAAACCTGCATTAAACAGCCTTTAGGTTATTGTTTTTTTTGAAAGAGTCTTGTTTTCTGGGGTCTTAAGTTTTGCTGACTGTATTTGAAGACTTTTTCCTGTCTGTGAGAACTGTAAATTTCATCTTTGTTTGAAGAGGGTTTGGGCCTTACGGATCCTTTCTTTCTGGCAACATCTTCTGCTGTTTCAAAACATTATTCATTTCAAAACATTAAACATTTTTATGACTTTATTCTCTTAATAGTTGATAGTGATATAGGGATTTGCTGTGTCTTTAGATTCTTGTAAATATTTAAATAGCTCCAGTTGGCCTGGCAAAAACCAGCTATGTGGTTTAAAACGAAACCCTTGCATGTCATTTTACGTTTTAATTTTTTAGAGCATTTTCATGCTCATTTACCTTGGTACTCACAAGGCTGCATATTGTAGATATCTGTCGAGAGATATCTGTCATGCTCAGATATCTCTCACGCTTTTAAAACCTGTTTTCATGATTGCCCCACTAACTACCCACTAATTTAAGAAATCAAAACAATAAAAAAAACAAGACAGAAGATGATTTGGAAGATTATGAACATTCAGGCATGTGTTAATATTTAGTTTAGAAATATGACTACAGTACTTTGTTGCCATTCATACTACAAGTGGGTAAATGAATATATGGGTCTTATCACATTCTGTATGGTGTGTAAATAAAAAAAAAAATCAGATGTCACATTTCTATCTGAAAAAATATTAATTTTGGCACTTTGCCTGAAGTCTTATGTATTTGCTTTCCTTTTGAATTTTCTATATTTCTACATAAATATGACCTAAAACATCATCAGATTTTCAAACAAGTCCTAAAAGTAGATAAAGAGAACCCAGTTAAACAAATGAAACAGAAATATTATATTTGGTCATTTATTGAGGAAAATGATCTAATATTATATATAAGTGAGTGTCAAAAGTATGTGAACCTTTGCTTTCAGTATCTGGTGTGAACCCACATTCTTCAAGTAGACTTCTGGCATCTCCAAGTGATCTTTAGCAAACTGTAGATGAGCAGCAATGTTCTTTTTGGAGAGAAGTGGCTTTCTCCTTGCAACCCTGCCATGCATACCGTTGTTGTTCAGTGTTCTTCTGATAGTGGACTCATGAACATTAATATTAGCCATGTGAGAGAGGTCTTCAGTTGTTTAGAAGTTACCCTGGGGTCCTTTGCGACCTTGCCAAACATGAGACGCCTTGCTCTTGGAATCTTTATTGGCCAACCACTGCTGTGGAGGGTAACAATGTTCCTGATTTTCCTCTATTTGTACACAATCTGTCTGACTGTGGATTGGTGGAGTCCAAACTCTTTAGAGATGGTTTTGTAACCTTTTCCAGCCTGATGAATATCAACAACTCTTTTTCTGAGATCCTCAGAAATCTCCTTTGTTCATGCCATGATACACTTCCACAAACGTATTGTGAAGAGCAGACTTTGATAGATCCCTGTTCTTTAAATAAAACAGGGTGCCCACTCACACCTGATTGTCATCCCATTGATTGAAAACACCTGACTCTAATTTCAACTTCACATTAACTGCTAATCCTAGAGGTTCACATACTTTTGCCACTCACTAGTATATAATGTTGGATCATTTTCTTCAATAAATAAATGTCCAAGCATAATATTTTTGTGTCATTTGTTTAAATGGGTTCTCTGTATCTACTTTTAGGACTTGTGTGAAAATCTGATGATGATTTAGGTCATATTTATCCAGAAATTTTGACAATTCTAAAAGGTTCACAAACCTTCAAGCACCAATGTAGATAAATGTTTGATATCATTAAAATGGGCAAACATTTTCACCTGTCATTTTATTAGACATACAATGCTGGTACCAGGTTGCCACCCTTTTGACTACAGAACTACCTTAATTCTTTGTGTTATAGATTCAGAACAGATTGCTGGATACAGTCGTCAGAGATTTTGGTCTGTATTGACCTGATAGCATCACGTAGTTGCTGCAGATTTGTTGGCTGCGCACCCATGTTGTGAATCTCCCATTCCACCACATCCCAAAGATGCTTTTTTGGATTGAGATCTGATGACTGTGAAGGCTATTTGAGTGCAGTGGCCTCACTGTCATGTTCAAGAAACCAATTTCAAATGACTTGAGCTTTGTGACATGGCATGTTATCCTGCTGCAGTAGCCATCAGAAGATCGTGTAGTCATAAAGGCATGGACAAAATCAGCTACAATAGTCATTTAGTCTGTGGTGTTCAAAGGATGCTCAGTTGATATTAAGAGGCCCAAAGTGTGCCAAGAAAAGTCCCCACCACCAGCAGCCTGAACCACTGATTCAAGGCAGGATGACTCCATGCTTTCATGTAGTTTACAAGTATGACAAATTCTGACCCACCATACAAACGTTGCAGAAAAAATGCTGGGCAGCATCTTCTACTCTCCTACTTTAGTGAGCCCTTGTAGACTGTAGCCTCAGTTGCCTGTTCTTAGAGAACAGGACTGATACCCGGTGTGGTATTCTGCTTCAGGGTTCGACATGTTGTGCATTCAGAGATGCTATTCTGCGTACCTCAGTTGTAACGGTTATTTGCCGTTGCCTTTTTATTAGCTTGAACCTGTCTGGCAATTCTCCTCTTACGACTGGCAACAAAAAGGCATTTTCACCCAGAGAACAGCTGCTCAGTTTCTCTTTTTCGGACCATTTTCTGTGAACACTAGAAATGGCTGTGTGTGAAAATCCCAGTAGATCAGTTTTTTCTGAAATACTCAGACCAACCTGTGTAGCACCAACAAACATGCCACATTCAAAGTCACTTATATTACCTTTCTTCTCCATTCTGATACTCGACTCAAACTTCAGCAGGTCACCTTGACCATAGTTTATTCAAAATGGCACACATATACTGCATACTGCATAATACACTAATACAGTGGTACTTGAAAGTTTGTCAACCCTTTAGAATTTTCTATGTTTCTGAATAAATAGTACCTAAAACATCATCAGATTTCACACAAGTCCTAAACGTAGATAAAGAGAACCCAGTTAAACAAATGAGACAAAAATATTATACTTGGGCATTTATTTATTGAGGAAAATGGTTTGTTGGTCGACCACTCCTGGGGAGGGGAACAATGGTCTTGAATTATCCTCCATTTGTACACAATCTGTGTGACTGTGGATTGGTAGAGTCCAAACTCTTTAGAGATGATTGCATAACCTTGTCCAGCCTGATGAGCATCAAAAACTCTTTTTCTGAGGTCCTCAGAAATCTCCTTTGTTCGTGCTATGATACACTTCCACAGGCATGTCTTGTGAAGAGTAGACTTTGATATAGCTCTGGTTTTTAAATAAAACAGGGTGCCCACTCACACCTGATTGTCATCCCATTGATTGAAAACACCTAACTCCAATTTCACCTTCAAATTAACTGCTAATGCTAGAGGTTCACATATATTTGGACTCACTAATATGTAATATTGGACCATTTTCCTCAATAAATAAATGACCGAGTGTAATATTTTTGTCTCACTTTTTTGTTTTCTGTTTTTAGGACTTGTGTGAAAATATGATAATGTTTTAGGTCATATTTATGCAGAAATATAGAAAATTGTAAAGTGTTCACAAACTTTCAAGCACCACTGTTTGTACTATATACTAGCCCTGCATGTAATATAAGGTACAGTAACAGGTCTTGTCATACAATATACTGTACTGTACTATAACACTACCTGCAGTGCTACCGTTACATGACTATTTACTGCGCATTTACCTGAACCTTATCTTTTTTTAACATTATTAGCCTCATTCTGATGAGAACATGCCCCAATACAACCACTATAATCACATTTATATGAAGAGTTGGCAGAATTCCCCTCTAATAATGTTAACCGCCGCCATGATTTTTGGGGAAGCAGGCTGGGGTGGTGAGGACGCGGTGCATGATGAAATGCAGTACATCGTCAAGATAGCTTCCCCTGAATACTGGAAAATCTGAATCTGAAAAACTGGTATTTTCAGGGCACTACAGAATTTCATTTTGGTCGCATACTTCCTAATACATAGTAAATAAATAACTTCCATAGGTTGGACACCACTAAATTAAAGCATTCAGCATGGATAAGTAATGACATTTTTTTCTTTGAATGTGAAAGTGCTTAAATTATTTCACATTAACAATATCTCCAAGTGACCATTCATCAACTATGTATAGATCTAAAAAAAAAATTACCAACAAGATTATCTGATTATTTCTTCCTCAGGCATGTAATGAATTCACGACACATGTGATGAACCTGCTGCGGGAGCAGTCACGTACACGGCCCATCTCTCCCAAAGAAATCGAGCGCATGGTCAACATCATTCATCGCAAGTTCAGCTCCATCCAGATGCAGCTCAAACAGAGCACGTGTGAAGCTGTCATGATCCTGAGGTCGCGCTTTCTTGATGCCAGGTCTGTTTTTAAGTGCATGTTTGTGAGTTATTGTGATTATCTAGAAAATTATAGACAAATGCTAAATAAAAATTCAAACTGCATTTTAATATGTTTTTTTATTTTACACATAAAATATTATTGGATGAAGGTCATAAAGACTAAAACTCAGAGTACTTTTAATATCTGCATGTAAATGTAATGTATTGGAAATTTTTTAAATATAAATTCCTTACAAAATAAAACACCAACAGTCACAGAAGTTCCACAACATAATTCATCTATTAATAACTGCGGACTAGATGCCTTTCACTGAACTCAACTATGCTATGCACCAGAAAACATAATTTTCTGAAGCAAGTGAAGTCATTTATGTTTACTGGGTAGGAGGTTATCAGCAAGCAGCGCAGACTATAGTATTTAAATATACTTCTTGGCACTCACGTGACGTGGCAGGGTTACCAGCCCATCAATGTAAGAATGTGGGTTTGAAGAATCTGTGGTGCCTTCCATCTGGGTTTGGCATCACATATTCACAGGAGACTATGTCTGAGGGAGGGATATCGGATGGGGGAATCATCCTCCAATGCTGCTTCTGCAACCCCTACCTAGAACTATGGTGGACCTTTCAAGGTACATGCTCGTTTATGCCCTGATGGTAGTACAGTGTGGTTTAAAGACATTAAGTGAGAGAAAGAGGATAAGTTGAAGAAGAATATTTAAATATATTTGGGGCATTTCTGGTTGTAGATAGAAAGTGAAGGTGAAAGATGATAAAAAGAGATGTTTGTTTGTTTGTTTGTGTGTGTGTGTGTGTGTGCGCGTGCGTGCGTGCTCGCCTTTTTTTTTCAGTACGGGCTCCTTCTCAGACTCTGCCTATGAGAAGTTTACATGTCCTTCCTGTTTCTGTGTGAATTTACTGTTTTCCTCCCACATTCCAAAGACTTGTGTTAGGCTAACTGGTTGATGTAAATTACACCCAGTGTGTTTGACTAGTATCATTATAACCTTCCTCCTATCACGAATAGCCATTGATGGTGATGTGATGTGATATTAATTAGACAAAAGTTATCATTACTTGCCTTCTTCTTCTCCTTTTCTCCATCCCCTTCTCAGACGGAAAAGACGGAATTTCAGCAAGCAGGCAACAGAAATCCTGAACGAGTACTTCTACTCCCACCTCAGCAACCCTTACCCTAGTGAAGAAGCCAAAGAGGAACTGGCTAAGAAATGCAGCATCACAGTATCCCAGGTAAGACTGGACATTCAATTCAAGGTTCAAAATGACAACCCCTCTATCGATTAAAACAGTAAATACTTATTAAGGCCCAGGACCTGAATGCTAAAGCACCCACATATCTCAAAATTTGTTACTAATAATGAAAATATTTTTTTAATTATAGGGCTATCAGGTAGCAAATGGTTTTGATTAGAGGTGGAGTACTTTCTCGGTTTTATTAAAATAATGTTCAAAGACATGAGGTGAATGAAGACTGTTTCCACGTTGCTTTGTTTAAGAGGGTGAATGCTAGCATCTTCCTACAGACTTTCCTCTATTCTGTTATGACCTGCACCACAGATTTAGGCAGTGTTGTGCCAGTTCACAGCTTTTCTGAACTAGTTCAAGTTCAGTTCATACATGCTCAAAGTGAACAGTTCACGTTCAAAGTTCACAATTTTAATTCTGAACTAGTTCAAAGTTCAGTTCATTTTACTTTTTTCGTGAGA